>SNQJ01S0201394.1:13286-30155 GCA_010110895.2 Picea sitchensis | reverse complement strand
TATCATGGATTTATTATTGTTTTAGGGCTTATTGTGGACATTTGCGCTAGGGTTTCCTTATATAAAGAGGCTAGCGCTCCATTTTGTAAATCATAACTCATCACTTGTGAGATATCACTTCTATTGCTCTCTTATCTTCTCTTTTGCTATGGAGTACTTGTGCACACCTTTGGAAGGATGATCTTGTGCATGCTTTCTCTTATTTTGGTGGATGATCTTTGAACTATGGTTTCTTCATGCATAGCAACTTGGATGAGTAAGTCTTATTCTTCAAGTTTAAGTGTTTGTTCATGGTGTATTTTTGTGGATGCCATATATTGTTAAGTGTTGCATGTTACCTTGTATGCTAGGTTCTTTTTGCTAGAAACCCCAGGAGGGATTATGAGTCTTTATCTCCCTCCCTTTTTTCATTCATCTTGATTTGTTGAAGCATTTAGGACCTAGTTCTAGGGATTAAAAGCCTTCACCCCCCTAGGGATTTGTTTTAGCTAGTTAAAGACATGATTCACTGGAGTTTTTATGGGTAGCCATGAAACTTAGGAGATGCAAGAACAAGTAGGGTTTTGCACTCATAATAGTGATTTTCTAGTTACAAGAAAAAAAATAAGGAAATTCAAAGAAAATGGGCAAAAATTGGTCACAAAATGAAGTTTATCATTCAGAAAAAATTTAGGATCTCTTAGCCGCCTAGCTCCAAGGAAGGGAGTAATTTCTTCTTACAGTCGTAGTCCCACAACCTAGAATGATTCTGGGTAGGAAGGAAATCCCAAAGGAGATCGAAATAGAAAAGCTCTGGAGAAACCCTAATTAAGGCTTTGATACCAATTGATATGTGCACAACACTAGCAAATAGAAGAAAGATACTCACACACAAGAGAGCAAGTATGCAAGTATGAGAGGAGATTGTCAAAACTGTAGACATGATGTACACTCATTTGTACTACCATATTTAGCATACAAAATTGTGAACAGAGTGATCAAAGTTGACCATGTCTCCCATAAAATACAATAGAGGAGGTGAGAGATCAATTTAGATCAAGTCACGCGAAAGAGATAAGGATAAGTACAAAAATAGAAAAGTTCAAATGCAATACATGTTAACATGTTCTCTAAACTAAGTCTCATCAGAAATAGACAGATGATAATCTCTGCCAGTTATATAAAACAAGAAATATAAACAGTGACTATTTGCATGCCATCAGTATTATGGTATTGTTATATTGCATTACATGTTTTGTAGAATGGATATAGAGTAGGGTTTGATCAAAGAGTCATCAATGACAGCCAACTTGAATGTTCATAAGAGTGCCTCAAATTAGTTTGAATTATCATGTGTTCATTGTTTGGAAAAGCAAGGAACATGGGAGAAGAAGTAATGATGAGACATGCCTGCCCATTGTGGTCTAGTGGTTGAGACAATGCATCCCACAATAATGACTTGGGTTCAAACATCACAAGGCATAGAGCCCTAATCATGTGTATGACTTGGCTGAGTTTTTGACAGCCCCCACATTAAAGTGGGCTAATCGCAATAATGCAGAGTTGGGGTTCATAGCTCCCCACAGATCGAGAAAAGGCCAAAGCATTTACCCTTACCCAAAAGAAAAAGTAATGATGAGACACCCTAGCTTGCAGAAACATGGGAGATACAGTTCTGTAACTGAAGTGACTCTAAAAAAACCTTCACTAGTTAGGACCCACTCACTAACTAGCACAGCAATTCTGCTTCATCCTTGTGTTGAGAAAATGTTAATGTTAGAACTTTGCATCGTTACACTATATAACGTTTGTCACATCATGAATGGATAACAGAATGAAAAGTGTATATGATGAATCTCTCCACAACAAAAAGCCTACGGTCAGTCAGTAATAAGATATGCACTGATTATGATCCACAATTGGTCTTGTGGAAACCAAATAGAAACATTCCTCATACCTCAAACCTGTCTTGGTATTCTAAATGTCTACTGGCAGCAAAAATAAGTAAAACTCGTGTATGAGAAGGAAGTTTTCCATATATTTTCCTCATCATGTTTCTAAACATTCATATATAACTTGCATAGGAAAGATAATTCAACTCAAAAGATGAGATGCAAAGAGAAAAAAATTTACATATTCCGACGCACAAGACGTAGAAGGGATGATGTTCTTTTCTGTTCCATAAGTTTTCCAATCGCCTCCATAGCCATTAAGGAATTTGTTCTCCGCAAGTTTTCTCGATGCCTTTGTCGTTTTTCATTTAGAGTATTTTCAACATCTATTTCCATATCATGTTGCCCTGTACTCCCAGTCAATATCCACTGTTTCTCTGACCAACCCACTTGCAAGCCCCAATCTTCTGCTGTTGCATCAAGCAGATTAGAAATGGCTGTAAATAAAAATAGCACTACAGTTTGACCAAGTTCAGTCAACGGCGTGCCAAAAACTTGGGAAAGTTGAAGAGCCTCATCCACAGCTTTGACAGTCCTGCCAACAACCATCAGATTAGTGTTTGATTGCAATATGAACATTTAAGAAATGATAAAGTAAGGAAATAATTATCGTTCATTGAGAATTACAGGATTGATGCATGCCTACAGTTATAGGCTCAATCAGATATGATGATAGAAGAATGAATGGATCAAAAGAGCATAACTAACATAAAAATATTTATACTGCTCAAGGAATAATGCCCAGGGAGTTAAATTTAAATGGAAGTCAACTCAGGTTTAGAAACACTCTGCTGCATCACACATGTACAATAATATTGCTCACAAAAAGCTGTATTGCAGTATCAGCAGCAATAAACAGATACATAATTTTGGTACAGATGAATTAATATTTGCCATCAAATAGGAATGTTTTCAAAAAGGCAAACAACAATTGCAGAGGACATGACTTGTGTGAGTCAGACACTGCAATGTAGCTTGAAAGTTTTGCCGACTCATTGCTCTATTTAAATCTTGACGTGTTATGTATATTTTCAAGTTTTTGTACCACAACAATAAATACAGACAGGTATGTTTATCATATAAACAGTTGTCAACAAAGTTATAACTAACATAAAAATATTTATACTGCTCAAGGAATAATGCCCAGGGAGTTAAATTTAAATGGAAGTCAACTCAGGTTTAGAAACACTCTCTTGCCACACAAACCCTATTTTTTGTTATAAATATAATTTAAAATTTAAATTTTATTTTGAAAAAAGAAAGAAGTTTTGGAAAAAATAGGTATACAATATACATAAATGATCATTTAAAAATGGTTTCAGTCTTCATTCTTCAGATTTCATATTCATGTTCGGGATTGAGATTCATCATTCAATGTTCATACTGGATACATAAGCAGAATTCTGAATTTCGAATTCTAGTTTCAATTGTCTGTTCAGTGTCACTATTACAAAAGCAGTAAACAGTAAACCAGTAAACTTTGATTTTCTGATTTGAAATCAAATTTATGTTTCAGAGTTATCATTCCCTACATAAACAAAATTTATCATTTGAAATCAGATTTCAGATTTTCATTTCAGGGAATTCATACTTTCTACAAATCGAAAAATCGGATGTCACTCAATATCAGAAATTACATCCTATATTCATAACAGATTCGTCAATCCGGGCCCATATATTAATATTAATTATTATTTATGTCAAAATGTCAATGATAAACTTCAACACATAAAAATAACAAACACTGAACTTATCTGGAAAGTGCCACAAGTCCACAATCAAGAAGTAGAAAAAATGAAAATCTATAGGGAGAGACTAATCCCACTGATAGTCTTCGCCCTCCACATTTGTAAAGAATATAAATACATAAATTTACATTACATAATAATAATAATAATAAACTAAGGAACATAACCCTTCACCTTCATGACTAGTCAATGCATAAAAGTATGAATCATCTATCAATCATTCAATCATTATATAATTGTTTTTCCAATATGGATATTTCATGACTGTCCTATTTATTTGGGATATTTAGAGTTTGATCCAAATTGGTTCATTCCATTCATATTAGAGCCCTTTACGAGATTTTCGGGTCCTATCAAGCTTGCCTACTTTGGGTCTATCTTTGACCACAGTTGGAAATACAAGCATCTCAGTGGGTCTCAGATCAGTGTGCCATCCATCCTCTTCTCCATGTTTCTGGATAAAACCCCCACAGGGAAAACCCGACTTGGGATATATGTCTATATAATGATGATCAAAGCAGAGATACAACAAGTAATGAAATACAATGGAACATGTATACATGGCAAGCTCCTCACGAGCCTTGCAACAAGAACAGGAAAAGTGCAGGATTGTGGTGCACCCCTCTCCCTTGTTGCTCACACTTGCTTTGGTGAGCCCTAGCTCATCCAGGTAACCAATGAAGAAATCCCTCCCTTGAGGGAATGTCTCTCATGTGCTGCCTCTCCTTTGGCTTGTCAGGAGCTTGAATCACTCCAAGCAAATCTGCTACCGGTGGTTGCTAGTCCTCTCAGCGTAATAAGCCCTCCTCCTAGCAAAATGATCACCAAAAATAAATAGAGCCAGATCCTGAATGTCTCCCTCCACAGAAACAAGCGCCCAATCTCTCCTCTCCCTATGCATCAGGATCTCATCTCAATCGGCAGACCTCCTCCTCAATGAGAGGAAAATGAAGGAAGCAAATGCACCCTCCTCCTCAGAGATGCGCCCTCTCATGAAATGCTCCCTCTGAGGATGGAAGCTATGGCTACGTGGAAATGCTCTCCATGCAAGCTCAAACCAACCTCAAGCTTCTCCTCCAAGATCTCAGGGGTTTTACTCAAACCCTCATGAGTGTGCCCCTCTCCTCAAAGAAATAAGCCCTCCTCTTCTTCAAAAATCATAAGTGAAGAATGGTCTCAAAAATGCCTTTACCCTCTCTTTAGCCTCTTTGAGCCAACCTAAAAGATCAATGGCCTAGATTAGATCTAGCCAGAGTCTAATCAATGGTGAGATCTAATCTAAAAATCTCACTAAGGAAACCCACTTTCCTTAGTTGCTTTATCATCCATTAATTCACCCACATTGTGAATTAATTGTCTTATGACTTAAGTGACATATTTCACTTTTGACTTAAAACTCTAGAGTCAAGTGAAATTAGAATCATAAAAGTAAAGAATGTAAGGGTAATAGTCTTCCCCCTTTGTGCTTGGGGACTAAGCAAGCACATGGGGACCCACTTTCCAAGGTACCCAAGTCTCAACACTCCCTCTTCTGGGAAGTGCTTGTCACCACCAATCCATCCCTACTGCCAGGAGGGACATGGTTGCCTCGGCATATGCCGGTGGTATGGGCGTACCTTGATGGTTGAGGTGGACTACGTCGCAGGATCTACTCAATGCAACATGATCTATATATGGAACTGACTCTCCATCTATACAAGATCACCTAGATCTTGGCATCACCATAGAAGATCTCCACCTTGATTTTCTCCCACAAGTTTCCTCCCTACTCGGCATCTCACCAAGAGTCTCCCCTCTTGGTCTCTCACCAGAGTCATGAACGGCCTCGCCAAGTCACTTCCACGAAGTGGATCTAGAACCTGATTTGCCCGTCTTAGAAGCTGTGTGAGGCTCAAGCCTCTGTGTTTCCCTGTTGCTCCTCCTCATCAGCCTCTGATGCAGAGAACGTAGCACCAACTCTCTCTCTACTCAGCTGCTCTGAAACTATAGCTATCTTGGGTGGACCAGTCACACCCTCTGAAGATGCCAGGGGACACTGAGTATCATCTCCCTATGAATCACTGCTGTGTGTCAGTCGGTTCTCATCAACTGTCTCCCCATCTAGTGTTGGATGGTGTAATAGCAGATAAAGTAATAATGCTGCTCTCGGCAAGCCCGATCAGCGAGCTCTATCTCCTCTCTTGTCAGCGCTAACACATCCTGCTTCTTCTTCTTCTTGGGACGCTTGTCTTGCATGGTGACCCATCTCTCCACAAATGAAACATCTCCGTGCTCATGTCTCTCCTCACGCCCACTCGTTGCTCTCTCCTCCCTATGGGTGGGGCCCCAAACTTGGGACCACCGCGACCTCCATGATGGGTCTTCTTCTTGCCCTTTGTCCAAGAGCAGGTTCTAGATCACCAAAGCATGCATCATTGCTACCGCTGTCCAGAGGCCTTGGCTACAAGCCTAATCTCCTCCTAGGCGAAGTCATCCCACATCCTTTCCCATGTAGGCATAACCTTCCGGCAGCAATGCCCCATACAAATGGACTAGGTTTGGTGAAGCTATTCATAGCTTGCCTCACCAAAAAGTTAGGGTTCACAACCTCTCCAATGGCTTCCAACTCATCTCGTCGTGATGTATCTACCAAGGAATGAAATAGCAGATCTCATCCTCAAGCATGTGAATGCCCACGAGTCGGTCATGAAGAACCATAACCCGGTTCTCATTAGAGCTCGTGCAATCTTGCATAGAGATGCCCATATCTTGTATGCACAAGTCTTCCCAATCAAGTGGGAATAATGTGATCTCTCACCGCATCACCTTATGATCTCTTTGCCTTGTTGTTCCTTTTCTGAACTTTCTGCCACCAAGGCAGGAGAAATGGCGGGGAATGGGGGAACAATTGCCTCGACCCCATGTCCCATGGCTTCGAGGTCCTCTGAACATCATCCTCTCCTTCCAAGGCGACCAATTGCTAGTCCCTGCTAGCCTGTCCTCCACACGTATTTGAGATATTGACATGTCTGCCAATTGTGCTCCCTCTGATGCTCCCAATGCAAAGGAGCGTTGCCTCACTCCACATCCCAGCTTAGGGTGTGAAAGAGAACAAGTGAATCCCACCGATCTCAATCGACAGACCTCCTCTCGTGAGCAAATGAAGAGCGGAATCGCCCTCCTCCTCAAGATGTGCCCCTCCTCCATGAAGATGCTCCCTCTCGGAGATGGAAGCTATGGCTCCATGGAAATGCTCTCATGCAAGCTCAAACCAACCTCAAGCTTCTTCTCAACTCTCAAGGGGTTTACTCAAACCCTCATGGAGTGCGCCCTCCTCCCCTCAAGATTTGCGCCCCTCTCCTCTTCTCCAAAAATCACAAGTGAAGAATGAGTCTCAAAATGCCTTTACCCTCAAAAATCACAAGTGAAGAATGAGTCTCAAAAATACCTTTACCCTCTCTTTAGCCTCTTTGAGCCAACCCTAAAAGATCAATGGCCTAGATTAGATCTAGCCAAGTCTAATCAATGGGTGAGATCTCATCCTAAAATCTCACTATGCAAACCCACTTTCCTTAGTTGCTTTATGTCTATTAATTCACCCACATTGTGAATTAATTGTCACTTTATGACTTAAGTGACATATTTCACTTTTGACTTAAAACTCCTAAGCCAAAGTGAAATTAGAATCATAAAGTAAAGTATAAGGGTAATAGTCTTCCCCCTTTGTGCTTAGAGACTCATAAGCACATGGGGACCACTTTCCAAGGTACCCAAATCTCAACACTTTCAAGGGCACTTCTGCAAATAGTGATCTAATCCGGCCTTTGGCCACACATTTGCCAAAGATTGTCTGAACCTACACTTTGGCCATTGGTATTGTTATCGCACAATCTGTACTTACCCAAAGCCCAAGGCAAGTGGATGCAAGATTGGCATAACAGGGAGTGACCTATCACTATCACCTTAATAGGAAACCCCTATTTATTTAGGAGTATGTCACAGTACCCCAGGGGAGATGTCCCCAATGACCCGAGGGTTTGAGAAGGCTAAAGGTAAAAGGTACAAGAAAGTCCCCCCCTCTCACAGGTTACTCAAGCTAAAGGTTCTTTGTGTCTTATAGAGATGAAGCCAAATGGTAAATAAGGTGTATCTGCCCAGAACAATACAACAAATAGAAAATAGTGGAAACTTTCAAGTACCAAATGATGTTAGTGCTTCATAAGACCATGAACCTCTGAAAAATAAGTAAGTTGATATAAAACTGCAGCAAATGTAATTATTTACAACAACAATTAGTATTTTGCAACAGCCACAATAATTATGCCTTAAAAATGCTTGAAAAAGACAAGGAAATATAGCTTTGCATTGGAAAAATGATAACTACTTGTCACCAGCAAAATTGGCAATGTCTAATCAGCTTTTAATGCCACTTTTAAAATCAATTTGCTATTGTTAGATGGTTGAAGCAATCTTTTGCAACAGCATCAAGTTAGTCAATGAATTAGTCTAATTTAAGGTTAGTAGGAGTTAGTAAATGTTTCAAGGAAGATAGTTTGAGAGTTGTTTTGATCAATCAATCACTATAGTGAGTAGACTAGTGCCTTTATAGGGTAATTTTATATTCTTCACAACCCTTTGTCAACTGGGCTAGAAAACCTAACGGCTAGGCTAGGCTAGCACTTTTAGGTTTTTTTGGACTTATGACTGCCAACAATAAGCCTTTGAAAGATAGGAGAACACTGGTGAGCTAAAGAGCTCCTTCAATGAGTTGCAAAAACCCTGATACTGAAATTTCTGTAGAATTTAGCGAAACCCTAGGACCAAAATTTCAAAATGCCCGGAATTTGGATCTGAAGCTTGTTGGAGGTGCGCTAAAGGAGGCCGTACACTTCTATGCCAAAATTAGCCCCAGCGTCCAAGTATTAAGGGCTGAAACTGAGAAAGAAGGAGGGTCGTACGGAATTTCTGGGAACCCTAGGAGGGTCGTACGATTTCTGTAGAAGTGAGAGAGGATGGCTGGAAAATGTTTGTGCAATGGGCTCTTCAAGACCTAAGCTCTAATACCATGTTGATTTTTCAATAAGCTAGGTTAAGCATGTAGTTCATTTCAATTTGCATTTGTCTTAACCATAAACAAGAATGTTGCAGCAACCAAGATCACAAGAAGAGACACCATGCACAAGAACACGAGAAGTATCCTGGGAAACCCTTCTCAACAAGGGAAGAAAACCCAGCCAAATCCTTTGCTATATTCTTCAAGAGAAAGACCTTCACCACCAAGAAAGACCTAGCACACAAGAGGGTGCTCAAACCCTAGAAGACTAGCGCCCAAGAGAGGTGCGCACCTTTTCCCAAGTAGATGTACTTGCTGAAATTTCCAAATTCACATGAAAGATATGATTCCACAATGGGGAATCTTCTTTTACTTATATTAGACTTGTCCTATCAACATAAGTGTCTATTGGCTCAATAGGGCCGACCTCTCTAAGTCACATTATAATAATAATAATTATTATTATTATTATAATTAATATTGACCAGATTAATTATCTTTTACATTTATTATTAATCACATTAAGGTGGGGCCGACCTGTACCCTTTACATAACAATTAGGGTTACAAGCAAGTCTGACTCTTGAACAATATATAGCAAAGGATTTGATACACCCACTAGTGCTCATCCACTAGGGGCACATCCATAGGGATGTCATATCTCTGGTTCACTACATTATACAGGAGAACAGATCTTTACACGTTCACATGTGCTCGTCCACAGGCACGTCCACTCTACAGATCTTCTTTCTCACTGCCTCACGCAGGAGAATCATCTGGAGTCTTCTCATCAACTCTGTTGCTCAGAGGAGGCTAATACATCATCTTCATTTCTGTTCACATGACGATGCACCCAGCACTTTGGGATTTCACACATTCACCTTGTACTCAGCCACAGGCATGTCTAACTCAACAGATTGCCTTTCCTACTGGATAATCATCTAGAGTTCTTCTCAACTCTCTGAATGGAGGAGGTCATCTCTACGTTCCTAGCTCCATCTCAGGCAAGAACCTCGTACCCTTCTTAGGGGCTTTCTCCCAGGTTTGTAAGTTGAGAGAAAGACTCGCATAGCTGCAATGATCCACATCTCACAGGTTTATAAGCTGGAGAATGTCTCACATAGATGCATTCATCAACAATTACTATGTGCTTCGACTTATCATGGAACACTGGGTTCTTCGTCATCTTTATGAAACTCTAGTTATCACATAGAATCACGATGGCTTCCATCTCCAGATCGAATAGACCTATCAATAACTTCTGAAGCCAAATGGCTTCACAATTGGCGGAACATGCTGTAATGTATTCCGCTTCTGTCGTGCTGAGAGCAATATTGGATTGCTTCCTGCTCTGTCATGAAATCATGGCTGACCCCAGACTGAAACAACATCCTGAAGTGCTCTTTCTATCAGAGACACTTCCGGCCCAATCTGAATCGGTATAACCAATCAGTCTGAAGTCATCATCTCCAGTATAACATAGACCAAAATCCAACGTACCCTTAAGGTATCTCATCACATGTTTTGCAGCAACAAGGTGAACACGTCTGGGTTCTACCAGATACTGACTCAAGGTGTTCACATCAAAACATATATTTGGACTGGCATTCGTCAGATACATCAACGAACCAATAATCTATCTGTACAGAGTAGCATCAACTAATTCTGACGAAGTATCAACCAGAAGCTTCAACTTTGTTTCCATGGGTGTGTTCATGGCTTTACATTCCAACATATCAAACCTCTTCAGTATTTCAACTGCATACTTCCCTTGGTTAAGAAAGATCTTCTCTGGACTCTGCCAAACTTCAAGACCTAAGAAATAATGCATCAGGCCTAGGTCTTTCATCTCAAATTCTACAGCGAGCTTCTTCTTACAATCTGTGATGAGCCTTTCTTCTCCAGTTAAGAATAAGTCATCCACATACATCAGCAATATAACTGGCTCATCATTCATAAACTTGAAATAAAGGTTGGAATCAGCTTTACTCTTGGTAAATCCCAAGCTCGTCAGGAAACTGTCAATTCTTCCATACCAAGCTCTAGTAGCTTGCTTCAACCCATATAGAGCCTTCTTCAACCTACAGACATGAGTCTTCCTATCTTCAACTTCAAACCCTTGTGGTTGTTCTATATATACTTCTTCTTCAATAACACCATTTAAGAAGGTTGTTTTCACATCCATCTAGTGTAACTTCCACTTCATCTTGACTGCAAGAGCTATGATGGTTCTGATAGAAGTGTATATGGCTACAGGAGCAAACATCTCTTCATAATCAATGCCTTCCTTTTGAGAAAAGCCACGAGCTACAAATCTTGCTTTATGTTTTTCAATACTTCTGTCTGCAACATGTTTTAGCTTGTATATCCATTTGGAAGATACCACATCTTTGTTCTTCGGTCTGGGAACTATTTCCCATACATCATTCTTTCTAATGGATTGGTATTCTTCTGTCATGCCATCCACCCATTCTTTCTTCTAAATGGCTTCTTCAAAGCAAGTAGGTTCCTTTTCTATGAGATCACACATCAAAGCCATATAACTGGAGAATGGCTTAGGTTTCTTGATTTGTCTCATGGTTCCTTCTGGGGCACCATACTTCTCTCCATCTTGAATAAGTTCCCTTGCCCAAGCTGGCTTTCTCTTGTGAGAGATCGTCATTTGGGGAGGTTCTTGAGATTATGTCATATCATGATCTTATGGAATCTCATCATTAGGAGTATCTGTAACTTCCCTCACTGGTTCTGCAACTCTGGAAACTACAGGTTCTTCTTCATATACTTCTTCAAGCTAGCATCTCCTTGATTTCTTGAGTGTTGCATCTTCGTCAAAGTTTACATCTCTGTTGATCTCAATATGATGGTAACCTGGTATGTAAATTCTGAAGGCCTTAGAGACCTCAGAGTATCCAACAAATATTCCCTTCTTTCCTGAAGGGTCCAGCTTAGTTCTCCTTTCTTTTAGAATGTGTACAAACACTGGACAACCAAATATCTTGAGATGACTTACTTCTGGCTTCTTTCTAGAGAACATTTCTTCGAGGGTTTTGAATCCAAGTGCACTATGGGATAATTTGTTTTGGACATAAACTGTTGTTCTTGTTGCTTCAGCCCATAAGTGCATTGGAAGATCTTGATCGTGGATCATAGTCTTCACTGCTTCCATTATTGTTCTATTCTTTCTTTCTGCTGCTGAGGATTATAGGGAGTGGTGAGCTCCCTCTTAATCCCGACATCTCTGCAAAAGCTTCCAAATTATTTTGAGGTGTATTCTCCTCCACTATCTGACCTAAGTATCTTGATTTTTCTTTCTGAGAGATTTTCTATCAACGCTTTGAATTCCTTGAATTTTCCAAATACTTCATCTTTTGATTCAAGAAATAAACCCAAGTCTTGGGAGAATTGTAAAGACCCCAATCGTTACGACTACAAGCGAAGCAAAAATGCAAATTTTTGTTTTTTAGTTTTTAGGTAGGAAGGCAACAACGACTACAGTTGAACCACACAACTGACAACGAACGCAAGCACACAGTTCAGGCAACAGAGAACTACGACTCAACCTACTAGCACAGCAAGCAGTTGGGCTAGACCTGCGTAATCCAAGATAGAAACAACCTCCCGCCCGACACAACATGATAACGCCCACAAGCTAAGGACAACATTCTCCATCCCGACACAATGGTCTCAACGACCAGTAACTAGAACCTCTATGGTGCGCAACCAAACGCTTGATGGCGTTACAAACCCAAGCGCCAACACGAACTTACAACAATCAACAAAACCCACCACTGGAAGCACAGACTCTGGCCAAGTGATCATTCGCCTCTATCCCATAGGGCACGCCATGATACCCTCATCAGGAATCATGCCGTCCCCAAACGATGGGTGCAACGATAACCCTAGCGCAACATGACCTATCTGGACCAGGAACTCAAGATAATCCCACGCGCTAAGAGCCGTAAGAACTGACAGGAAGTACGCCTACGCCCCCGAGCAACAGGTCGGCAAGACGCAGATGACAACAATCAAAGGAAAAGCGCAAGCTAAAACATGACTTCGCCACCACCCAACCATTAATCAAGTCTAAATTCGTCAAAATTACAATCTAATTTAACATTAATTACCGATCCAATTTAGCTGGTCCAAACTATAGCTTGGTCAATAATTACAAATCTAATTAACATTAAAAGCAATCTGATTTAGCAAGTCTAAAATTAATCACTAATTACAATTCAAGTTAGCAATTACCAATATATAACAATTATTAAAACATCAATGTATAATGCTATAGTTATAACCCTATTAACAAAATTAATGTCCAACATGTCGTCCAGCAAAATTAACAAATAAAAGTATAACCAGCTATCCATTAAACATTACAACCGTTGAGTATTAACAGTGCAATTAAAGCGGGCTGCTATCAACGTTGTGGATTAAATGCTCAAATGCAGGTACTTAAAGTCCGGTAATGTAATCCGATCATATAGCTATGGGGGTCTAATAATAATCAAGATGTTGGTATATAAATGCTTATAGGCTGTATAATCGACGTTACTGCATATTATTTATTAGGTTGCGGGGTACAGGCTAGCGTTGGCTTAAAATTTGCTGCGGAAAAATCAAACGTTTTCCCAAATGAGATCGTTGACAAATCAATTAATGCTATTAAAACGCTGATAACGCAGACATTCGTAGGAGGAGGAACGAGCTAACTTTTAACATGGAATTACCTACACGATCTATTAAATTCCACTGTTTATTAGATTGGCCCTAAGACTGTAAATGCAATATCAAATAATTTAGAGTTAAGGTTATTATATGAACCAAGTTGCAATCTGCTAAGGCGAGGATCACATAATTTGGAGCTTGCAGATTCCAGAACCTGCACTTGCCTCTTGAGAAATTTGACGTAGTGAATTGCTTCGTCCAACATGGATGCAGTGTCCATCTTCGTTCCCCCGGGTACCAGTCGCTGCAGAATCCTGATATGGTCGCTTATTTTTTTCTCTTCTGTGACGAGCTGCCACGCTCTGAGGGTCCTTGGAAATTCTGACGTTCCTTCGCTTCGGGCGTGCTAAGGTGTTGGGATCTATGTTCACAGGCTGCATTGCTGAGAGCCTGTAGATCATTTCCCTTAGGGCATCTTCCCTTTGGCCAGCATCATCGGAGTTATTGTGACCGTTTTCTATTACAGACAACGAAGATGGGCTATTTAATCGTGATCTATGCAACATAAAGCCAGTTGAAGCTACTTGGTTTTGCTCAACACCAAAGCATGTCAATATGTCCAGTCCTGGAAGAATCCCACTATCTATTTTTCCCTTACTTTTGAGATCTTGAAACAGATTATGAATTCTCTAGTGCTCCTGTGTGCGTTCAGTTTGAGCTGCGCTCACAGTAAATAATGGGACTTCATTGGCATATTGAGCTCACACAAGGCCAAATTATCTTGACAGTCTGCAGCAGTGGTCACAGTACTTAAATCCAAAGTTGCACTGAGATTAAAACTAGCCATAGGGATTCTGCGGTCACCAATGCTTTGGACTAAATCTGTGTAGCTTTTCACATGAATCAGGCTCTCAAGTTTGAAGTCGTTCTCGATTAGCTCTGGTGCACAGTATGGAGCCGAGGGCGTTGTTGTCATTGCAACGACCAGTGAAGAATCAGCCAAACTGCTAAGTTGAGGTGCCAACGAACACTCCTCCAATGGTGCAGGAATTTGATTAAAATTTCCATTCAACAATGCATCTAGAAGGCAACCTGTTGGGTTATAAGGATTTGGGGTCGGCCATATAGTGCTTGTGTTGCACAAAAATCGTCCATAATGAATGAATTGAAGGACTCTGTCATTCCAAAATACTGAGAGTATAATGCAGAATTTAGGCTTTTGGAGTACCGAGCACCTTAGAGAGACTCATACAAAGGATCGGGCATAATAGAGTCGACGGAGGTCACACCCGAGGATCACAAAGGGACTTTTTTGTCACTCAGGTGTCCATGATTATGACTTCAATAATACCTGTGAAGTAAACAATATTATCGTAATCCAAGATAGAAACGACCTCCCAGTAATAACACAACAGCAATAACCATAAAACCACAGAAAAATGTAATAAATAACTCGTTGTCATAACAATTAAAATTGTTGTCAAGTTTAAATGGAAAATACAACAGAATAAATACATATAAGGTCGTTGTCATGCACAGCGCTCCACCCAACAGTTCTCACACAACGATAGTATCTCAATCCCAACCGCAGTTGTTCACAGCCGTAACCGGCAACTTACTACAGATTATTTAAAGTTAGCAATAATATATTTCGTAGTAATATATATCACAGTCATCACAGGGTATGTATATTTCGCAGTAATATATATCACAGTCATCACAGGGTATGTATATTCGCAGTAATATATATCACAGTCATCACAGGGTATGTAAATTCGCAGTAATACATGTCTAAAACGCAGAGTAATTTAACTGATAAAGTTGTCATTAAAACCTATGAGATCGCAGAGGTCATTTCAAAAAAACGCAGAGGACATTTCATTAAAAACACAGAGGACAAATCATTAAAATCGCAAAGATCATTCATCAAACGCGGAGGGCAATAAGCAGATCGCAGAAGGAAGGGATAAACAATCACAGAAGTACTCATTCGCAAAAGGCGCAAGGAAATCCATCAACTACGAACAATCAACAGGGGTAGACAGTTGGGCAAAAACATCCTTCGCTCATCATCCACGCACAGAAAAGCAGGGCATTAGGATCTATAGGTCTATTAACACCGAAGTGACGACCGTCGATCCGACTCCTGGCCGACTGCTCAGGCATGGACTGAAGATCTAGGGATGGGGACAACTGGAAGGCACAACTCTTCACAACCAATCAATAAATCCAATAAGACAGTCACAGCATTCAAGGATTGAAAGCCAAGGGAATCAAGTTAAGCAGCGAGCTAAGGCTATGGGGAAAATTTAAGTTCTCGGCCGAAATGCTAAGTCAAACATATTCTTTACCCAGTTAAAAATACAGAAAGGAAAGCGTATGGTATAATAATAATCTACCATGCATAATAAAAGTAAGCGTATCGTAGCCCAAGTCGTCCGCTCTGAGTCGTTGTCCCGTGCGCTCCATGCAGCTCCCGCTTGTCGACCGATGAGACTTCACCGGTACCTCCCAGCCAATGCTAGGAGTACTCTTCTTCCCCCTTAGCCCTCCGAGCCGCAAAGGGGCCACGCACACTGAACCAGATATCAGCTAGCTCCCAGCTCGCCTCACAAGGCCGAGCTACCACTCCTCACCGAGCTACCACTCCTCACCGAGCTGGGTATCCCAACTCCCACAAGCTAAGTCAGTCAAGTCTGAAATTCTGCAACGTAACGTTACGCATAACCCAAGAGATCCATCATCCTCCTCCTCCCCCCTTTACATAGAGTTTCTAAGTCATTTACTTTCCCAAATTCCCATTTAATTTATTGTTCAATAATTTAATTCATAAAAAAACCTCCCCGTACATGTGTCACCCATCCCCTTCATTGCACCATAAATTAATTTCATTCATTAATTAATTACTCCTATTTCTCTCACCCACCTAAAACCATTCCTAGAATCGCTCCTAGGTGTCCTCACATTCCCTTACACAATTTAATGACTTACCCCCTTACTAATTTACTAATTGAGTTCAATTTAGAAAGTTCTTAAAGGCAAGATTCCTTGCCAAGTTAGTCGTTCTGCTTTTTCCTTATGTTTCCCTTTTCTCTTAATGTTTCCCCCTTTTTCCCTTAGTTTCCTAAATCTTTTAAATTTCCCTCTTTCCCTTTTTATCTAAAACTCAAATTAGTGTGTAGACTTTTCCCATTGTCCCCTGTTATCCCCGTTTTCTAGGGATAATTGGGAGATCATCTCTCGAGGCCCACAGGTCCTAGACATGAAGTACCGAGAGCAGGATTGACCTGAGCATGGCCCTGGAAGGCCCATCTTTCTTCTTCTTCGCCAGACTTGTCCTGTCAGCAACAACAGCTTCCATCACCATCGGCTTGGACTTGCATCAGAGAAGGCTCTTGCTCCATGAGGTAATTGGTCCAAGGTATCATGGTATGTGTCATGTTTGATCGTTATAACCTTCTTATATATGCATCAGGTTCCTTACATTTCTG
>SNQJ01S0201394.1:0-13276 GCA_010110895.2 Picea sitchensis | reverse complement strand
GACATCAAAAACCCCCGGAGTCAATACTCCGCCAGGTGATCTTGTGGGAGACTAAGGGCCTCTAAGGAATAAGGCCCCTGCCTTATTGCGCGCCCCTTAGAATCATCGTGAGCGACTGTCGCAGTCTGCCCTCACGGCATCGTAGGTCTTCTCGAACTAGGTAATCGATAACCTACAGTTCGAGCCATGGCGAGAGTGCTAGTATGTTGTGGCAGGGTTGTTGTCCACACCTCTCCCTCAACGTCTCTGGTAGTCGTGCTTGACCCCTCTACTCCACATGTGAGTCTGGTCGACAAGCTATCGTGAGCCTGCACCATCAACGAATCATGTCAGAAATAATATACATAATCATATCATCTAATCAGATGCACAAATGTCATATATATACAACAATCAAACCCCAATAGTCCACTCCCTGACTCGATCCGGAGTCCAAGGGTTTCATCGATGCCTTAGCATCCTCGAGGTCCAAATCTTGCACACTCAGGAGAACCAAGTCAATACAACAAAATAACATATAATCACATCCATAGTTCCTCATAATAATAATCAACGGTCAATGGTATAATAATCCGGATCACTTGTAAGCAAGTGTCCTCAAAGAATAGGTTCGCTCAGTGCACACAAGAGCGGGATGTTACAAGAATAATCATCAATAAATGACACAGAATACATACCCACTTAGAGAGGTTGATGGCATTGGACCACATACATCTGAGTGGATGAGCTCCAAGATTCCTTCTGCTTTACTATCGCTCTTCGGGAAAGGATTCTTTATGTTCTTTCCTTGTGCACATCCCTTGCACACACCTTCATGATCAATCTTGAATTTTGGTAGACCTGTAACTACCTTGCTTACATATGGTAAGGCTTTGTAGTTGATGTGAGCTAGTCTTATATGCCAAAGTTCACATGGATTCTCAGTGGAGTGAGTCAAGGCTGCATTTGAGTGACCTTTTAACTTATACAGGCCACCTTCTTTTGTTCCAATGACAATTGCATCTTCTATGGTTTTTCCTTTAGGCCACATAAGAACTTCACCATCTATGAATGCAACCCTGAAACCTTTCTTATCTAAAGCTGAGATAGAAAGTAAATTCTTTTTCAAACCTGGTACATATAGTACATCCTTCATTTTCATCGGGGTCCCTGAATCAAGTTTGTAGGTGGATTCTCCCACTCCTTTGATAGGGTACTATTAGTCATCTCCGAGTGTAACTTTCTGGGGAAAGTTCTTTTCTGTAAGGCTAGGGAGGCACCACAGTCTATGAGCCAAGTATCCTCTCCAGGTGTCACAGATCCTGAGAGGGCAGAAAATAAGACATAGTCTTCAATCTCTTCTTTAGTCAACTTCGTGGGTGGCTCATCATCTTCAACTACATGGGCATGATGTCTTTTGTTATTTCACTTCTTGTATTCTTCCCTTCTGGCAGGACAATTCTTAGCAATGTGTCCCATCTTATCACAATGATAACATTGATAAGAGGAGAAATCTTTTTCTCTTCTTTGACCCTTCTGATATTTCTGGAATCTCCTTGGAGGATGAGATTCTTTATGGAAGTGAGTGAATCTCTTTGGGGAGTGAGAATCCTTATGGAGGTGGGTCTCCTTTTGGAAATGAGACCTTCTCTTTCCTCCTTTAGCATTAGCAGTTAGGGTTTGGTCTTCATCCCTTAATAGTACTGCTTTTCGGTTGGCTACTCTTGCTTCTTCTTGAACACATTCTTCCCAAAGACTGGCAAATTGGAGTTTCTCCTTTCTGGAACAGATAGTTTGGATGAAGGCATCCCAAGGTCTTGTGAGACCATTAAGAGATGTCATGATGAGTTCATCTTCATCCAAGTTGTCTCCAATTGCTTCTAGTTGTTCTTTGAAATGAGTAACCCAAGAGAAATAGTCTTGAACTGTTTCTCCTTTCTGCATCTTTGTATTCTTGAGTTGGGTTCTCAGATTCATCTTTTGGTTGATGTTCTTTCCTTCATACATTTTGTTTAGGGCATCAAACATCTCTTTTGGAGTATTCTTGGAAGACACTTGAGGGATCAAGTGATCTTTAATGGAGTCTCCAATGATCCTTTTGGCCCTAACCATATCTTTCTTGTACTTTGCTTTGGTTGCATCTTCTTCGAGTTCCGGTACATTTTCCTTCATGAATTTTGCAAGGTCATTCTCTTCAAGAATGAGAGCAATCTTGTACTTCTAGGCACGGAAGTTTTCGACACCTTCTAACTTGTCAACAAGCTTGGTGCTTGCAGACATCTTGACCTGGAGCTGGGAAAATGACCAAAAATGAAAGTGCTCAGAAATTGAATTTAATCTTACCAGGAGATGCGTTAGGCTGAGGCGAGTAGGCTGGAGCTGTCTGTTTTCAAAAAATCCAAATTTTACCCCTTGAAGTTGGACCTACACAAATCTGGACTGGTACTTCTGATATTGGTTCTCGTTTCATGGTTTTCTAGTTTTCTGGTACCAGTCGAAACTAGGGTTTCACTTTCCGGAGGCTCTGGCCAATGAAAAGATGTGCTCAAGCTGCTAAGTGATGCGCTAGGATAGGGCGCACTTCCCTATGTGATTTTTAGTTAGAAATTCTCTTCCAATAAAAAACCCTAATTTTCCCATACGGTAACAATGACGTTTTTGGTTACCTAGTGAAAGGTGCTCTATTCAGTTCAGGTCTGATACCATGTTAAATTTAGAGTTGCTATTAAATTCTTTTCAATTTACTAGACAATAATAGCATAAGCAGGATCATTGAAAGAAACACAATCACAAGGTACACAACATTTTATCCTGGGAAACCCTCATGGGAGAGAAAACCCAGCAAAAACTTCCTCAATAATAGATTGCCAATACAATTCCAAGACTAAAGACCAAAACACTAGAAAATATCCAAGACTGAGCAATGCGCCTCTCTCTCCTTCTTCTTGCAACTGCAACTACCTTCAAAACTTGTGCACTAGATGAGTGACTTGAGTTAGTGAGTGAATGAGACGCCATCCTCTCTTATGTATACTAGCTGAGGGGCACTAGGGTTATGTCTCTTCACCAAGCAAGGCCGACTTCTCATAATAGTGGTTAAAACCACTTTAATAAGCCCTAGGGGCCGACTTCTCAAATACCACCATGTAAGTATGGTTTGACCAATCCACAAAAGGGGATTTGGTCATACATAAGTCCCAACATGATCAATCCACAAAAGGGAATTTGATCTATAAGATAATAACTCAATTATAATTAGAATATTCTTTGCAGTTACAATATTTCAACATTAACAAAACTGAAGAATATTTCCATATATATAATATTACAACCGATGAAGAAAAGGTTAAATATACGTCCATGTACCTCGAAGGCACTGCGTACAATTGGTACATGTGGTGGAAAGGAAGAATCCAGTCATACAATTGGAATTTTTTCAAAAACGATTTTTTTAAAAGATTCCAGGGCATATCTAAAAAAATAATTTTTCTCAAAACTCACCAGGTTACAGCAAAAAGGCAATGTGGATAAATTTACGCACCACTGGGAATCCCTTGTCACCCGAGTGTTTGGATTATCTGATAATCAATTACTCCAGTCTTACATAGGTGGTCTCAAGCCACATATCCAAGATAAGTTAAAATCGCATAAGGTTACAACTATTGAAATAGCAAGACACAAGGCAAAAGCAGCAAAAGAAAAACTAGAGGGCCAATCAAGATTCGGTAAGGTTTATTCAAGAAGGAACATACCTCAGACCATAAACATGGAAACTGACAAATATATACCACCCAACCTTCAAGAAGATAAAAGAAGAAGTTTGGATACCCAAAGAATAAAAGAAGGCAAATGTGAACGTTGTGGAGAGAAATGGGACCCAAGACACAGGGGTCGGATAGAAGACAATTCAAAAAAATTATATACTTGTGAAGCAGAAAACAATGATGAGTCAGATTCAGAAGAATCAATAAATGAAGAAATGGAAAATAGCCAAAATGACGTGTCAAACCTCATAGGTGAACACACCAAGAATATCACTCGCAACCATCACATGCATTAGCCAACCACAAACTCTCAAATTAAAAGGACACATCAAAAATAATAATGTCACAGTGCTAATCGACACGGAAAGTACCCACAATTTTCTCGACATCAATGTTGCAAGGAACCTCAAACTATTTGTATATTTGGTTCCATACATGAAGGTAATGGTTGCAGATGGTAAAAGAATTGGAAATGTAGGAAAATGCCATAAGGTGAAGCTCCAAGTTCAAGATTTCAATTTGGAATCAAAACTCTACACCGTACCCCTGGGAGGAGTAGATGTGGTTTTAGGAGTCCAATGGTTACAAACCTTAAGCACATACTCAGTCAATCACCAAGAGCATTTCATCAAATTCAAGTGGCAAGGGCAAAGGTATAAATTATATGGTTTTCAACCTCCCCAAACACAAGTTGTATCATCTCAACAGAGGGAAAAGTTGATCCAAAAAGGAGCAACTGCCTATTCTATCCAATGCCACTAAATGTAAATACAAGAATCAGAACAGGATGACTTCAAAACTCCAGAAATCCAAGATCTAATTCAAAAACACAAGAAGGTATTTCAAGACCTTCCCATGGAATTACCACCACAAAGAAGAATTGAACATATAATTGAAGTTAAACCAGGATCAAGTCGAGTCAAGGTTAGACCATACAGATACCCCCATCATCATAAAACAGAAATAGAAAGATTAGACCAAGACTTGTTGAAATGTGGTGTTATCACAAAAAGTAGAAGTACATGTGCAGCTCCAGTTGTATTAGTACGAAAGAAAGATGGTTCTTTCATATTATGCATAGATTATCGAGGATTAAACAAGATAACAATCAAGAATAAATTCCCCATTCCTTTCATCGACGAAATGTTGGATGAACTTCATGCAACCAGATTTTTTTCAAAACTTGATTTGAGATCTGGATACTTCCATATTAGAGTAAGATTAGAAGATGTACCCAAGACTGCCTTCCAAACACACGAAATACACTACGAATTCAAGGTGATGCCTTTTGGGCTAACTAATGCCCCTACTACCTTCCAAGCAGTTATGAATGAACTATTTCATCCACACTTGAGAAAATATGTCTTAGTCTTCTTGGATGACATCCTGATGTACAGCAAAACATGGAAGGAACACATCAATCATTTGGGACAAGTATTATCTCTTCTAGAAAAAAATCAATTTTATGCAAAAATGTCAAAATGTACATTTGGCAAGGAGGAAGTAGAGTATCTCAGTCACATTACATCCAAAAATGGATTCAAGGTACACCCAAAGAAAATCAAAGCAATTACAGAATGGCCTAGGCCAAAAAGCATATCTAAGTTAAGAGGATTTCTAGGCTTGGCAGGATACTATCGAAGATTCGTCAAAAACTATGCTCATCTAACTACCCCCCTAACAAATCTCCTAAAGAAAAACTCCTTTCAATGGAATGAAGAATCTAAAAAGTGTTTTGAAAATTTAAAGAAAATTATGTCCACAACCCCTGTGTTAGCTACACCTGACTTTTCGAAACCCTTTATAATCGAATGTGATGCCTCAGGTTTTGGGATCGGAGCAGTCTTGATGCAAGATGGACACCCAAAAGCATTTGAAAGAAGGAAACTAAACAAAAAGGAATGCTTACAGTCCACATACAACAAAGAAATTCTTGCCACCATGCATGCATTAACAAAGTGGCGACAATATCTCTTGGGAAGCAAGTTCTTGATTCGTACAGATCATAATAGTCTACAATACTTGTTACAACAAAAAACATTGACCACTGAACAACAGAAATGGATAGAAAAAATTGCCACATTTGATATGGAGATATTACACAAGAGAGGAAAAGACAACATAATGGTCGATGCTCTCTCATGAAAAGATGAAGAAGCACAAGTTTTTGCAGTATCAATAGCAATTCCAGAATGGTTGAACGAAATCCGAACTGAGTATGCCAAAAACCCAGAGACATTTTCCATAATCAATGATTTAAACCAATACCCCAAGTTTGAATGGAAGAATGACATCTTATGGTATAAGGGAAGAATTTATTTGAATACCAATTCAAAATTTAAATCCAAGGTGCTTCAAGAATCCCTGATTGTCTAGCTGCAGGTCACGTCGGATTTTTCAAAACATATTATAATGCTTGTTAATCATTTTTTTGGAAAGGGATGAATGCAAATATTCAAAAATATGTAGAAAATGTGACCTTTGTCAAAGAAACAAGAATGAAAATATATTAACACCCGAGTTACTCCATCCGTTACATATTCCCAACCAAAAATGGGAAGAAATTTCAATCGATTTCATTGAAAGATTACCCATATCAGAAGGGAAAGATAAAATATTAGTGGTAGTAAACAGACTAACCAAGTATGCACATTTTATGGGAGTAAGGAAAACAGACACCACAAAACAAATAGTTGAAGTCTTCTGTAAAAACATTTATAAGTTACATGGGTTCCCCAAAGTCATCGTCAATGATAGAGATGCCAAGTTTAAAGGAAACTTTTGGAGAGAGTCTTGCAAACAAATAGGGACCTCTCTTAATATGAGCTCAGCTTACCATCCTCAAACAGATGGTCAAACACAAATTGTCAACAAATGCTTAGAAACCTACCTTCGTTGCTTTGTCACTGACAAGCAAAATAAATGGCTTCAATGGTTGCACCTCGTTGAATGGTGGTATAACTCCACATATCACACATCAGCGAAAATGACACCATTTCAAGCTCTTTATGGATATCAACCGCCATCTTGGAAAGAGTTAACCACAAATCAAACAAAAGTTGCATCAGTAAAAGATCATTTAGACGAAAGTCAAAAAATTGTTCAAATCCTCAAGGAAAACTTAGCAGTCGCAAGAAAAAATAGAATGAAGCAACAAGCTGACCAACACCAAACAGAAAAAGAATTCGAAGTTGGAGAATGGTTATTTATAAGACTTCAACCCTACAAATTGTTATCCCCATTTTGTGGGATAACTAAGGAGATTATGTCTTGAGGTTGTCAGGTTGCAGATATGGAGTGTCGAGAGACTAAATGACCAGCAATATCCACTTGCACAGATGGAGACCCTTCTCACCATCAAAGAGGCGAGGATTTTCAGATGGCATCCACCACACCAGCTGGCTTTCGAAAGGCACTAGGCCTTGCTCCATGAGGTACAAGTCAGGTAGTATGGTGAGTGTCATTTCAATATTTGAGGCATTTGAGTATGTTGTATCTTAGACTTTTTAGATTTCATGACATATGCTTGGACATTATGCCTTTTTCCCTATTTCACCTTGGTGGTTGACATTGTGACCTAGTAAGTGGTCTTCCTTGGGAATAGGTTTGCTACTAGGAACTCCCTTGAAGAGCCATCGTACCGTTCCCGACCATACTTGCCACTTTTCATCACTTAAAACCCTCGTTTCCTTATCTCTTTGGATTTTAGGGTGTATTGACCAAAGAAGGGGTTGTCCCTCATTCTATGGGAAGAAGGGGCTGAAGGCCAATAGGGATTGTTGTTGGGTAAAAGATAAAATCCTATATATAAACCTTCCAGATGCTTTGCCCAGGGATCCCCCAAGAAAGCAATGAAACGCTTATCTGTAAGAAAAGGGGGACCCACAAGAATAAATGATAGAATTCCTAGGGGGTTAGTTGGAGGATAGGAGGTCTCATCATGAGTCGGCCTATCACGATCATGGGTATCTAGCAGTATGACATTACCATCATCTGGCCACCAAGCCAAGGTAGTGGCTCTCAGTTACACAACTGAGAGAAAGGGGGTGTCATCATGAGTCGACATTCTCATTTCCTCAAGGTATTTGTAAGTGACACTGTCATTATATGGACACCACGCCAGGACAATGACCTTCAACTCATCCTTAAAACATGAAAGAAACAAAGAAGGGCAAAATGATGGGCTTGGAAAAATTGCATTGCAAACGAAGGTACCACACACCCTCTACAAAGGCACCCATGAATGAGACACTACAACCCCTTGTATGTCATGAACCCCATGCCCATTGAGTCTTGATCCTTGACCACTTCATCCAATTTGCATGGCTTAGAGAGGGCTCACTTGGGAAATATTCCTTGACCTAGTAAAGATCTGCCTAATAGGACACCTGGTCAACCCTCCCATATCCAAGCTTGGAAAATCGCATAATGTCTTTGAGCACTTACTTGTTTGACAGGGTAATCTTTGATGCACATGCTTAGGTGGCTCATTTATTGATTTGATTTACTCATCATGATATTTTGACTTGAGATCCTTGGAGGGTGTGCTTATTTGTCTTTGCAGGACCTAGTTGGTGGACAGTTTTGGAGGAACAAGCCTAGCTTGAGCTTCCATGGGGCTTGAATCCCACAGGTTGGATTCCAAGGGCCCGCATGTCTGATGAGAGAGACATACCTTTGGAGGCCTAGAAGACATTGTGGACAACATGACCTAGCCCTTGCATGCCAAACATTTTTCCTAGGAGAGGCAAAACGTCACCTTTGGAGGCTTAACATCATGCTTGAGGGGCTTGCGGTGGTGATGAATACACATGGCACGTTTTGAAGGAAGGAACCCTTGGATCATGAAGTAAAAGGTTGGATTGGAGACACATGGCCTTTGGAGACCCAACCCTACCATCTCCAACTCAACGTTTGACCTAAACGTGCCAAAACATCCCTCCCAAAGGGGTGATGTCACTCTTATGGTTTTCATTTGTGCAAAAAGTAAAAATTAGAATGAATTGTTTAATATTATTTTGTAAAGAGGCAAGATTAGGGTTGTTGACCCCTAATCTTGTGGTTTACCCTAAAATTATGTGGACAAACTATGTTAGTGACATTTTGTATAAATAGAGATCGTAAGATCTCATTTTATAACATAACTCTCCCATTGTGAGAAGTATTGGACTGAAATTTTCGCTCTCTTTGGCTAGTTTCTCTCTTGTGCTCTTGTGTATGGCTATCTTTTTGGTTAATGGTTGATGGAAGTGATGCCCTAGCCTTGGAAGGCTATTCTGTAGCTATTTTGGTGGTTTGTCTTAGCTTTTTTTTTTCTTGAAATGGTAAGGATTTTTACATTGTGCTATCATTCATTATTCAAGTCAAGGTTATTTTGCTAGAGCTAGGTGGAAAGTATAAGGGCATACACCCCCACCTTAGCCTCCATCATTTTATTTTTACATTTTGTTGGTTTAACAAGGGTTTCTAAGAGAAGTATAAGTGCATACACCCTCTTAACCTAAACCCTAGCTAGAGATACTTGCCTTGGGAAGTAAGAGGATTTACACCCCAAGGAGGTAGTACCTATAGCTATTTTTTTTCTCTACTCCATTAACCCAATCATTAAAGGCACTAGTCATTTACTTGTTGCATTGGATAAAAAAATCGTTTCCTTGGTAAAGGTGAAATTTTCAAGTTTTAAAGTTGTCTCTTTGGAAAATTGTTCCTTGAGCCCTTGGCTCTCTTGCCTCATTGAGGTGTCCCCTTTCAACCATCAATTCTTGCTTCTGTTACAAAACTAACCTACAGCCATTAGGACTGCATAAAACTAACCCTGTAACCCCTAATAACTACTAAACTAACCCTAGGATTAATCCCTAACTTTGCCCTAACTCTCTACTAACCCTAGTGCACCTATTGGGATAGTTAGAAGTGGTTTCTAGTGGCTGATTTTTCTACTATTAAGCTTGGTTTGTTACAGCCATAAGGATGATATTATCACTGCAGCAACCTTTTGTTTCAGCCTTGATTTTTGTGCTAGAGTTATTACTTAATCATTGATGAGTTGAGCTAGCTTTCACTAGCTTGTCTCTTGTTTATTTTATCATATGCTTAGCACTTATATTGCAGCCTTTGCTATATTTATTGAGCTGATATATATCATTTACTTTTGCTGCAATTAGGGACAGCCAGCTTAACTTGCTTGTCCAACTAACATATTAACATTATATGCTTATTTTTCCTCGTATCTCGGGCAGGTACTTACACTTGGCGGGTCACTCAACTCATTTGGAAACCCTTAAACATTCCCAACACCTATTTTCAAGCTCTTCCTATAATTTAGAATCGACCTCTAGGGACATCCACTCATACTTATCAATTTCCATCTCAATCCCCCCTAGGTTCACCGAGATTCCCCCCTAGAGGTTACTACCTCCCCTACCTGCCTAAGGTAATAGTGGGTAGGTGCTCTCCAAGTTGTCGCCAATTGGTGGTTGGGTCGGGCTTTGCCCAACCTACAACTTGGGAGATAACACAAACAGTTATCTCTTAAACACCATGGAAAGAATAAATTGGCTCCAAAGTTTTATAGACCATATCAAATTAACAAAAAAATCAGTCACATAGCTTATGGGTTGGAATTACCAGACAAAAGTCGTATCCACAACGTTTTCATGTATCATGTCTAAAAAGAGTCTTAGGGCAACACCAAAAGGTGCAGAGAATGCTCCCTATGTTGGATGAAGAAGGAAGAATCATTTTAGAACCAAAAGCCATTATTGCCACCAGAGAAAAGAAGTTGCTCTCTCGTGTAATCAAGGAGTATCTTATTAAATGGAAAAACCTTCTAGAAGAAGACGCGGCATGGGAGTCAAAGCACTTTCGCCAATTACACCCGTCGTTACCATTGCTTTGAGGACAAAGCAAAATTTTAAGGGAAGGGCAATGTTATATATAAATAATAATAAGTAAGATAATAAATAACAAATAAAGTATAAATTAACTAAAAGTCGTGACTAAAAGTCATGACCAAAGGTCATGACTCATGACTCTATTAAAGTCACAGAGGCCATTATATAAATGGGCCCCCATCATTGTAATAAGCATCATTGTGCAATCATTATTCATTTATATACATTTATATTTATTATTCCCTTGTGAATCTCATCTCTCCTCGTGTTTACGCTTCAGACATCTCTTTTTCTTCACTTCAACAAGTACAACCTAGGGTTTCATCTTAAAACTTAAATTAAATTTCTAGATTTAGGTTATATACTTTTTAGGGTTGTTTTAGGGTTTTTATTAAGTGAATTTCCAATCAAATTAATCACAAAACAATCCAGATCTAAAAACTTCTCAAGGATGTAATAAAACCTGCATGAAAGATGAATAAATTGCAATAGTAAACAAGTTATAATAGCAGTATGTTTCAGCCACTCAAACAAATTTTAAATGAACAATTTCTAGGGCTAAAACAATAAGTAAACCTAGGGTTAATGCAACTTGCTAAATCTGAAATTTAATGAGCACATAACAGCCAATTATACCAAGTCGTTCCACCCTAAAAAACGCAATAATATATACCAGCAAGGCACAATTTTCAAGTTGGATTATTTCCCAAAAAAAAGACATGCAAAAAGGCCAAGACGTCTAAGGTTTCTATGGCTGAAAATTTAAATGCAAACTACAAAAACTCAGACTTACCCTAAAACAAAGGTAAAAAAATTGGATTTTGTCTTTATGATTGACTAGACAAGAATAGACTAGTGCCTACTATTTTTTTTGGGCATAAGGGGTCAACTAAGGCCCCTCTTGAGAAAATGTTAGTGAACCTAAGGTGATAGTTAGGGTTGTCCACTACAAACCCTAGCAATTCCTGCTAGTGTCTTACAAGCTTCAATATGATTCAACGGGGAAGATTCTCCACTAGCAATCGTCCAATGGCTTTGAGAAGGGACCTATCAAGAAGAGAGAAAGAGGGTGCACAGCCAACACTAAAGAAGGACAACCACCCTTGCAACAATTCACCAATAAAATCCACAAATATTCAAAGAGACCACCTACTTATCAAATCAATTCACCAAAGACCATTGATCCATGGACATCCATCAATTTGCAAAGCATCCACGAGACATTATTCCAAGAGAGCGCTCTCGCTAGCAATCCATAGCAATATCCATAAAGTAGATGAGATTTCTTCACAAGTTCTAGCAATGAATTACAATGAGAACTACTTCCCTTCTTATAGAGAAGGGATCTAACATCTCTCTTAATATAAAAATATTAGTCTCCTAGATCTAGCCTAGAAAAATACAAGAAAGTGACTTGTCATCCACAAAGTAAAGGAGACTAAGTCAATATGCAAGTAAAGTATGCCACATGTACATAAAAACCCCCAAGAGAGGAGGTCATTGTAACGTCCATTTCCCAGTGATGGGTTCTACAGGGAGTGACTTAGTAGTCTATATGTTCTCGTAGACTATAGTCGAGACAAAAAGGGAATAACACCTCTAACTAATGTCATTCACTAAAGTCTAAAATTATCCTCCATGAATCTTAGCCATTATTTAACTCACTGTGTGCATACACTCTCACTCGTAACTCACCCATGCACATTACTCACTCACACTTATTCCCTCATGCGCATTAACTCGTATTTTCTTCACACTCCTCTTCTATATATTGGATGGTCTTCATTGGCTATTGGTTGGTTATTGGCAGCAGCAGCATAGTGTTTCTCTCTCATTATTCTCTCTCTCTCTCTTAGTCTAGTGACTCTTCTTTGAGCATAATAATCATTGTACCAGTTGTGGACTTGTCAATTGTGGCGCAACCAACCTTCTTGCAAGCCTATCAATAAAGAAATTTGTGTTTATCTTCTAACCTTGTTTCTTATCGATATTTTGTGAATTTTGCAGTCTAATTTGTCATTTTCCTCAACTGTTCATTGTGATTTTACTAATCTTTTGAGTAGTTTGATGTTCTATTTCTATTCTATATTCATTGTGCTAACCCTGCAGGATCCCTCCAAGTGAAAAACTATATTTTCCCCATCGTTTTGGACAGTTTCAACATGCTGTCCAAGATGAACAGCTCGATGTTTTTTGGGTTTACACGTAGAAAATCAGTCTTAAAAGACAGCAGCAATGTACCAAGGGTGCCTAGGGACTCCCTCCAAAGATTAGCAAGCACTAGCCCAAACAGAGAGGGGTTTAGCCCGTGACAATTTGGGGCTATTACTCCTTGAAGTAGCCAAGTTTTCACCGCTGTTATAACAAGTCTATCAGCTCAATTTGGAGGGTGGAAATTTGTGCTAACACCTCCCTAGCGAGGTTCAAAATTCAAATCCCACATTGGGAAATGATGCTCTTCATGAGCCATTTATTGAATATCATGATCATCATGAGATTGTAGACAAAGCCTAGAGCTTCTCCAAAATCCAGTTTAAATGGGTACTGTAACACCACCTTACAGTCGAATACCGTGCAGGTGTTACTTACGCGGAAAACACATACTCCTTTCTCTCTGGTTAATCACGTACATTTACGCAG
>SNQJ01S0201393.1:0-10166 GCA_010110895.2 Picea sitchensis | reverse complement strand
GCACTCAACGTTACCATGGAATAGATCAATCCTAATGGTTTCTTTGAGGGTGCATATATTAACCTCAATGAATTGACAAAATGTACAAGGGATTACAAGATCAAAAGCAACATGTGTATGGTGCATCGACAATAACTATTGAAGCAATTCATTGTCATTAGGATGTGGGCATCAAATGACATGTAGAAGTTGAATCGACTATTCAAGTGGCATGTAAAGAAGAGGAACAATTGTAGATATCTCTTAGACATGGGCCATAAGAATATGAATTGCTAGAGATTGAGAGAGGGAGGTAGAAGTTTGAATATTACAATTGAGAAAATGATGCAATAATAGGTTTCTACAATTGGAAAAGACCACCAAAGTGGAAGACATTGAAAAAGGCCACCAAAGTGGGAGACTAGTTACTTTTTGAGCAGTTTACTACACAAGTAGGTCACTCATGTCTTACACAAATCCAATAAATTGTCAATTTGAAGTTATGTTATATGAATACAAATATCATCAAATCAACATATTATGAATACAAATTTATTGTAAGGACTAAGAATATTCTGAACATATCAAATCTTGTCCATTAAAAACCCATCTATAATTAAAAATCCATTAATTCTAATCATTTCCAATCTGTAATTGAAAGACCATTAATTCTAGCCATTTCCAATAAGTATACACTTAATTATTGATAATTATTAATTGTTGAAAAGTTGTCAACTCTAAAATCAAACTCTTGACTTTATTTAACTCAGAGACAAAGCATTTTACATTTCAACCATTTAACTCAGAGACAAAGCATTTTTACAAGTAATAGTATCAGAGGTATCATACATATCATTTATACGTTAAAACATATTCGGAATTTAAACAATAATAATATCTTAACTATTAACTATTTCTTGTCCTTAGGTCAAAGTTGATCACTTTTCAAGTTTATATTAGCATTTTTACCACTTTTAATTTCATCAGTTCAAATTAAAATTATATTTCATTTACATTTTATTTTGGGCTAGACGATTTGCTTTCATGAACATCAGCGTCCCCAAAATTTTAAAGGAAATTAAGATGATTTAAATTTTAAAGGAAGTTAAGATAATTTCAAAGTGAAAGAACTAAGAACATTTTAATTAGGAAATTGGAGTTTCAACAAAGTCTCTAGTGGTGAAATCTTGATCTATGGTGAGTTCATCAGCCATGGAAATGTTTTCTGTATGTCTACAAACTCTAAAAAATTTCCTGGTTAAATATGGAAACCAATAAAGTGTTTCATGACACTTGTATTCATTTATCCACTGGTTTTGGTTGAGCAATAAAATTATCACTACCCTATTTCGATTTGCCTCTAAAATTATCATTACCCTATTTTGATTTGCCTCTATCTATGTGTGTTGTGTGATGTATTATTATTTTCTTCTTTTCTGTTTATTAATTCGGTTTTCATATTGAAATTCCAACGGATGGTATCATAGCTAAGGTCTAATGAAGAACTGTGAGAGAAAGCACAGAGAAACAGAAAATCTGTCAGTTGCACACAAAGATTGAGATTATGTTCCATGCAGAGGAAACCTAGCGGAGGCTAGATTGGTAGAGCAGACTGTTTTGGGTGAAAGAACCGGTGAGGTCGCTGGATATTGTTCATGCTATTGGAAAGGGTAACGTTTGGAGTTTTGTAAGCAATTAAGAATCAAGTTTTGCAATTATAAGTTTTCTGTTTATTATAGTTCACAGGTTGGAAGTCCAACAGATATTAGGTTTCATGTGCTAAAAGTATTACACACACAATACTTCATCTGGATCCATTTCCTGTGCTAAAAGTATTACACACACACACACACAATTTCCCTATTACACACAATAGTAAAGTGAAATCCGGATCCATTGGTAAGCGTTTGACTCACCTCTGCACCCACGCTCACGACCTTTGCACCAACATGACCGTTCACGACCTCTACACCAACACGACTGCCCACGACCTCTGCACCAATGATCATGACCTCTGCAGCCACGCTCATGACCTCTCACAGACGCTCACGACCACCCACACTGATAAACACCCATAAAATTGAAAAAGCATTCCTGTATCGACCAGTGGTTGATATATAAACATTCTTTTGGCCGAAAGATTTTTTGGCCGACACATTCTTTCGGCCGAAAGATTGTTCGACCAAATAATCTTTCAACTCAAAGAATGTTTCAACCAGAACATATTTTGGCCGAAAATATATTACCGAATGGAAAAAATCCGTCCGAATAAATGTTTACATGCAAATTGAGGGTGTTGTCACTGTACCATCCTATTCAACATTTCACTTTTCGGCCAAAAAATAGTTCGGACGAAAAAAATATCTTTCAGGATAAATAATATTAGTCCGGCCGAAAAAACGTTTTTCAAAATTTTGGAGATTTGATTGTCACAAAAGTGCTACCCACCTCCGTGATTTCACCCAAGTAATATATTACGTCTAAAGTAATATTATATTATGACTAAATTAATATATTAATAATACATTAATAAATTATTATTAATTAATACATTAATAAAATACTATTAATTAACACATTAATAAATCATTAAAACATTAACTTTCAATTAATTATGATATTAATATTTTTGTAGGGTATGTATACCTCCGTAGACTTTACCAGTCAAATCGTTGGGTGGAGGGGGGTCCATTGTCCCACAAACAAGGGGGTCCCATACACCAATTTGGTGTGGCTTGTCAGTGACCTTAAAAATAGATTATTATTATTATTATTATTATTAAATCATTAACTATATATTTTAATCTACTAATGATTTATTATTCTTCCACCATGCATGTCGACCATCAACTAGCAACAACCACTTTATAAAAGTGATTGATATAAGTCGATCGATGCCATTTATCCACCATGTCAAACTAATGGCGTGGATCGGCATATATCAACCACTTTTATAAGTGGTTGTTGCTAGTATATATATAGATGCACCGAGACTAGAGCTTGACTGCCATCAAGTATGCTCTCTTGACCACGAATTATGTTACCGATAGCAAGGGGAGCCCACCGGCCAAACCACAGAGTAGGCCATCGAGTCCTTCAGTGGATGTGAGATAAGTGAGTGGTCAATCCGATAGATTAGGTTATCGATGTTTTGGGTGCCCAAGGTTCACTTTGGGGCAGACTAGAATTTTTTTTTGATTCGGCTACATAGGTGGAGGTACGAGGTCATGTGACGTTTTCTAGATATGTCTTTTGCACCTCCATGCACTGGTGGCACTTTCACTGTAATTTATTCCCTGTCGAAGGGACTCTAGGAATCGATCACTCATTTTAGAGAGCTTGTATGTGTATTTGTAGACAATCAAATTTTAGGCACATAAACAACTGGATTGGAAGAAATGTTTAGTGTTAGCTCCCGATTGTGTCATCTTATCTAAGAACAATTTTCAACGTTTGATACATTTGGAGGTGTATAGAATTGAAATAGAAAATCACACATAAAAATATTTGGAACGCAGGTCGATCCTTACAAGTTTCCAATTTGAGTCTTGAACTAGATAGTTGTCTACGAGGTACACAGCAAGCTACAATCCTACCTTGGATTTATTTGGGGATGTATGGAAATGCTCCAGAATGAACCATATGTTACCGAATGGAACAAGCATTCCACCCACTATGCCCACATCCTTAGTTGATAGACGGACCCATGAAAACAGGGAACCATGCAAATGCATTTGTAAAGTCTCTTTCACCACCACTTGAATATAAGATAGCTATGGAATATCGTCATCCTTGAAGCTTCAATCACACTCAACTATTCATTCCAACTTAGGCGCTATTAGTTTCCCATAAAGTCACAATATTACTTTGTAAAAAAAATAAAATACAACCCAAAACTAAGCACTTGGGCATGCAAATCCACTAGTTCATAGATAAATTTAGCAGAAATTATTCTTCTTACCATTCTAGCACCTAGGAGAAGAAAATCTCAAACAATGTAATGAAAAAATACATAACCCGGTACATTAGTCATTGTTGATCATCAAGTTGAGATGGACTCTCTATCTCTCTCATGGAGGAATATTTAAAAAAAAAAAAAACTACATTTATCAACAAAATGCAGAGACGAGGCCATGATTACACAACTGGCTATAGTTCTACTCTTTCCACTAGTGAGTTTTATTGAAAAAAAATATTAAAGAAACGTAAGTGAAGAAAGAGGGGAATTTGGTACCTACATAGGATATGCCCCTTCCTTCGTAGGACTTGGGTGAGTGACGTAGACCCGAATGCCATTCTTTTATGTTGGTTCATTAACAATAAGTAGATCTCATAATGAAATCACATACAATGAGGAAAGAACTGGGAAATAGAGTCATGTTTCTTCCCTTTTGTTTATTCAATGGGTTTCTGATTGATTTCAAAATCATTGTGAAAATTGTAGCAATGAATGATTTACTGTGTGGAGAGAAGCAAAGCTCGCATAGGTTGATGTCATATCTTAGGTGTTAGTTTTGAAAAATGGGCTGAGTGTTGGCGATTCTTCTATAGTGAGAAATGTTGTGTAATTCTCCTCTCGGTGTGTGAATATATCTAATGCTAATTGACTAAACTGGAACATTCGAATACATCTATGTTCCCACCCTCCATAATCTGTGTTCGTTTCTATATGTTGAGTGGGAAACTGCTAATTCTATCATCAAGATATATGAGAAAATGCGAATTCTTTCCAAGTTCATCCATAGCAGCAAGGAAAGAGATAGAACAAGCAATTGAGAATGTGTCATGCAGCGTACGCTGCGTGCCATGGCTAGTCATAGATAATACTATTCTTTGAGACACTTGGTATAGTTATTATGTTGGATGCAAGAATTGGGTTACACCTAGAGAAAAGCATCAATATTTTGCAATTTGCCTGAAATATATTTTTTCGAACAAATATAATGAAGCTCCCTTTCCATGCCAATGGAACAAGCCATTTCTATGTTGAATTGGTCCACCTTCTTTGCAATCATTGACTAATCAAGAAAGATAATTTTATAATGATATACAGTATACTACTTATATGTAATTTTTATGAATTGATTTCTTCTATGCAAGTTTTATGATTTTTGTTTTTAATGCGAGAATAAAATAATGCGAAAATGTGAACCTACATAGTTAAGTTCAATACGGTTATATCTTGGATCAATTGTTGGGAGCCTTACCAACACAAACTGTGATTTCCACACAACTCAAAGTCTCTATCATCTATCATAGGGCCATCCCACCCATCAACACAACAAAAATACCATAGGTTGCCTTTCATACATGTTGATTTTTTGTGTTTTAGTGTCTTACTACGATAAACAAAATCAAGATCTCGTGGCATTGCTCTCTTCCATAATTCAAGGCAAGCCCATGTACATGTTACAGTACAAATTACAAGAAGAGAAGTGTGTTATTAATATCCCTCAATTTGATTAAGGTTACATGTAATTATTGATGACATCCCAATAATGGACACCTGTAATGTGTAATGCAAGTTCACTAACTAGGTGGGAAACACAGACATACAAATGTAGCTGTAATTCACAACATATTTTTCATAACAATGCCTAATGATATCATTGAATCCCATCAATATGTCTTCGATGATCGATGAACCAATAGAGTCTCTTTAATGTAGACGGTGGCAGATATGCAAATATCATGGTTTCCTTTATGTTGAATGGTTTTCAAATAGACAAAAAAGTTGACAACAATCATGGACGGTTGTTTTTCGAAATGAAATGTGTGTAAATATTAAATAGTTAATAATAAATAATAATAATAATAATAATATATATTGTGTTTGTTTTTTTAATGAAATTGTAGAACGGAGATATTTTTTCTTACCATAAAAAATTTGTAACTCAACAAGGACCTAGACATCCAAGACTTCATATATATAAGTTTGAATGAATTCCATAAACACTAGAGTCTTAGATTCATACCAATAAAAATAAAAATAATAGAAATGTAACCGTGGATGTTAATGATCCTTTACTAGACCGGTACTATGGTTACTTTCTCTACGGTAGGTTGCATGTTTCTTTACATATGTGATTTGATTGGTAAAGTCTACCGAAGTATAGATACCTTACAACCTATGGATTTGAATTTGTAACCTCTTAAAAAAAAACACATGTTCTTAACCATTAAATCTACTCAAACTGTAAATTATTAATTTTTAATTAGTAAATTGTTAATTTTTAATTAAAAATTGAATGCAAATTTTATCAATGATATACATAATTTGACTATTTAACATCATCTCATCTACAACCTGGCCACTGAAAATAATTTAAATTTCAATAGCTCTGCCTCAATGCAATACACCCATACCTTGAGATCGAGTAACCATGACAACTTAATTTCATTTAATGCATTTCGCTGTGCAGGAATTCGACATGACCTACTGACTCCTTGGAGTTTTTTCATTTAATGCATTTTGTTGCGCATGAATTGGAGATGACACCGTCCGAAGAGCGGCGAAGGCTATCTACCATGGGTGAAGGCTATCCACCATGAAGCAACCCAATCATTGGGAAGCTGTTGCATGGTGTATTAATTGAGCTTCTACATGCCCATCCCATGCCATATACCATGCACCATAAAACTCCTATCCTGCATTTTATTTCACGGCGCGTTGATACATGACATGCATGGCATGATATTCCGTCGTCTAGTGATTCCTTCAAATGGCGTCTCCAACTCCTCCGTCAGCGATCAAGTTGACATGGACGTTGTACATCTAAACCATTAACATTGTAGGTACCTTCCTGAACCATTCCGCATCCATTTAATTTTGAAATTTAAACTAGGCGTGTTTCAATTCAAAATTTGAAATTTAAAAAAGGCGTGCTTCATTCGAAATACAAACACAGGTTACCTCACGGGAATAGAAATCAAGAATGCTCTGCACTTCAGAGCCAGGCAGCGCCCATGAGAAAAGTTTTATGGCCCAATCCAGACAGCCTGTGATGGCCTTCCCTCTGACGTAGTATGTTGCGCTTAAGCAAGTCTTCATTTGAGTGAAGGAAGGAGCTCCATGGATATCTTCTCCTCAAAATTCAGGAGTCATGGTTGCAGCCAACTAAGAATATCTTAGGGTTCTTTGATGCGAATTCGAGTATGGAAAATCGTGTAACGGAATTCATGGTGCTTTGTTGAGCTCCAAACTCTACTGGCTCTTCGACTCATAAATGAAAGAACCTTCGTTCCCTTGCCTCGATGCGAAGCCATGTGCCAGTGCTGGGTTTTGTATATGCAAGTGAAAGAGATGAACTCTTGAGCAATCTCTCAAAGCATCCCTAAGGCCTGTAACCAAACATTTCGAAGAAGTGCATAGTAAATAATTACAAAAAAACATTGTTGCAGCTCAATGGACGAAAAGGTATATCATGGTCCTCTCCTCTCATCTCGGTTTCACCGTTGTGTTCGGCGTTCGAATATCAGTGCAGTCTGTCAAACATGTTGGAGATGCTTAGAAAATGAGGCCGAGAGCAAGGGGTTCTGTCAGATTCCATTGATGTACGAGAATCCAAATGCTTCAATGGTGAAGAAACAGACCGGTTTTGTCATCTACTGCAATTAGACAAAACCCTAGTTGAAGAATAAGAATTCGCTCCGAGTGAGGATTTCGTAACTGGTGTCATGAGAAGCCTGGAGGAAGAGATCAGCACGATATGTTCCACTTTTTATGCCCCCAACTCGGAGGATAATTTGCCGGCCTCCGATATCTCTAGCAGCCAAAGCCTTGTTTTGGACTTGGGGATTGATCTGTGCTATCTCTTAGAGGCTTTGTATGATGATATCGGCATTCCCTCAAGCCCCATTTTGGACTTGAAGGACCAAGTCTGTCAATCTCCCAAGGAAAGCTTGTTCGCTGAGGGTTTTCTAAAAAAATCGGATTTGAAATGCCTCAGTGAAAATTGGCACTTCAAGGATGAGTTTGAAAACTTTCAACAGTATGCATTGTATGAATATCCCTGCGATGCGAGTGAGATGCATGATTATATCAACAGATATTTATTTCTCCCAGACATATTTTTTGATGGGGGATTTTCTGCGGCATGGCCATTTGAAACTGTTGGACGCCCGTAATCAACACAATGGCTCATCAGGACTGTATAATCATGTACTTCGATCTTATGCAGAATAGATATGGTTGTAATATTGATGCTCCGAACATTTCAACGTCCAGAAAATTTTATTCTTTGAATCTGTTGGTAAACTGTGTAGCACAAGTTTCGCCATTGTTGTCGACTTCTGGCATATTAAGAAGTTTTAACACCACCATTTGCTTGATTGACACGGCCATACCATCTTCGATTTGTAGTGATCACCGCCATGCCTGATGGAAGAGATCATCGGTGTCAAACCAATTGCAAGGATCAATGCGGTGAATAAAGTGTGCTAGTATAAAGTAATAATCACAAAATGGTGATGGATGCTCCTATGTTATAACAAAGATTAATTTTTAAGAGATTAAGGAAAAAAATAAATAATGATGTAATAACATGTTTTAAATTATGAATTTGGTTTTCTCTCATATAAGTTTAAATTATTTAGAAAATGAAGTGTTTGTCCATTTACCTTGGACATCATATTGAAATTTCATATTTTCAATTTAATTTGCATTTCTCATTTGTATGAATGGCTAATTCCCTTTTTTTTGGTTGCATATTTCACAATTATTTTGTATTTTAATTAATATTATCAATATATTTATTTTAGTTTAATTATTATGTTTTTATTTAGGTGTATTTAAATATGTATTTTTTTGTAAGTTAGAAGTTTGTATTAAATCTTGTAAGAAAATGATATTACATCTGTTTGTAGAACGTATTTATACGTGGCAGTTGTGTCTTGTTGGGAAACTACAACTACCACTTGTCTAAAAAATAAGAGTAGAACATGCAAGAAAAGAGACTACATTGCCATGCAGGGCGAAATGTTGATGGCTAAACTGAAGAGAAAAAACACAGACCAAACTCCCCAGAGCCGGTCAGCCTCCCATGGCTACTGAGGTAAAAAAGAGAACATAAACCTGAAGCATAATTGACTAAAAACCTGGATCGAGCCTTGGCCCAGTGAAGGCTTGGTGCACCTATGATTTTCCCCTGTCGAGCCTATCTTAGTCCACGATGGCTTGTCGGAGGTCCTATAGCAAGGACATCAAAAGGTCAACACGGCTCCAGTGTTTTGATTCTCTGATTCACAGTTTGAGTAAGGCTGACTTGACATCCCCTAGGCCCCTCTTGATGTCGTCCAATGAAACCATGATAGTTTCTCAGTTTGCAGAGTTGTCGCAAGTTGAACGGAGAGGGGGGGACAATAGAGAGTCGGACAAGGAGGATGGATACATAGAGGGAGCAGAGGGAGCGATGAGGGGTGGTGAGGGGGAGAATATGGAGGTGGAGGACAATGAGGAGGGGAGGGGGGTGGAGGCGTGAAGCCCAACGAATTACCAAAGGTGTCAAACCACTCAATTCTACAGGCGAAAGGATTTGAGAGAGGAGATAGGTCTAGGGTGTTCTCATGAAGAATTTGAGCAGGGGTGGGAGCTTCAACAGGAGTCAGGAAGGGGATTCCTTCAGATTCAGGGGGAGAGTCAAATTTGGGCGCCTCCCTTCCTCTAGCCACGTACTAGGATGCCCCTCTTTTGGACTTGCCTCTAAGTCAGGGCATGGCGGTGACTACAGTCAACCTGGGATGGAGAGCGCAGAGGAGGTGCAAGAAAAAGGAGAGGCACAAACCAAAACTCTGGGAAGCCGAGTGGACATCGCACCAGGAGGGGAGGAAGTAATTTAAATCAAGGAAGAGATGGAAATGGAGACGTCGAAGGAGCAAATGAAGATCAACGTACCCGATCACGACCTTAGGAGCATCATTGTTGAGGTGCGGATGGGACTGAGTAAGCATTCTGCCCAGCTCCATGAAGTCTCCCACACAGCTGAGCGTGCGATAAGATGGTTACAAGTGATGTTTGAAGAGTGACGACGGGAGCTTTAAAGCCTTGAGGTGATGGATGAGGGGGGGTGGGTCTGATCAGGCACCAAGTGGCTGGTTGTCTAGCCAAGTGGATTCCCCGTAATCTGTCCATGTTCTGAGCCTGGAAACAACCCATCCAGAGGAGGTTTATTTAAAATATTAATATAAAT
>SNQJ01S0201392.1:0-16870 GCA_010110895.2 Picea sitchensis | reverse complement strand
GAGAGAGAGAGTAGGGAAAATGAGTTTCAATTGTTTCTCTATCTGAGCAAGAGTTCCTACAAGGAGTGCAGTTGAATTGACCGCAAGGAGTGCATTGACAAAGGGTTCAGAGGTTTGTCTCTGAAAGCTCAGATATGATAGATTTTGTTCTCATTTTTGCAGAAGTGCGAGTTAGGAACAGGAGCCGTGCAAGGTGTGCGCAGGCTGAGTAGATTTTCAGGGTTTGTAACCTGAATGAAGTATTGAGAGACTGCTGTTGCAGGGAGTGCGCAGAGTCGAAAGATTTCAATTCCTTGGAGGGATTGAGAAATTTGCTGCAACGAGTGAGAGCGGGAGTTTCTGAAAGACTCGTAGATTGTGCATTGGAACAGTGAGAAGGCGTCGCAAGTTTGTGTCGCACGCAGTTGAGTACCGTGGGAAAACCACTTGGCAAAACATTGCAGAAGTCCTTGTGAAGGAAGAGACGGACGGTTGGAATTCTTTGTGGGGAATTCGCGAAGTCCCATGAGCCGTCAAATCTCACAGAGGAGCAGAGGAGTTATGGTGAGTGTTTTCGAGGGGTTCAAGCTCAGGAGAAGTAGAGCTGTAGATTTCAAGCCAACATGAGTCGTTGGATTTACCCATGGATTCTATCTCGGGGTTTCGTGCGTTGAAGTCCCGAAATCTTTGCATCAGGACTCACGAAATCATGAAGCACGAAGTCCCGAGGGAGAAAGGATTGTGTGGGCCACTAAAGGTAGTAGGGCGGACAGGTGGCGCACTATCGACAAAGAAGTCAATTCCGTTGACCATTTCGAGGTTTCGTGGGGTGAAGTCCTGAAACCTTTGCATCAGAATTCGCAAAACCGCGAAGTCCGAAATCCCGATGGAATGAAGAGTTGTTGAAAAGTCAACCTTGCAAGCGCATCGGAGTTTCGGTAATTCAGGTTTCAGGGGTCTAAGAAACAAGACGTTTGACCAACGGATTCATGAAATCGCAAAGTTCGATCTCCCGAAGTATAAAGGGGGGAATTTCTCAAAGTTGTTTGTGGGTGCAGATTTCCCGAAAGGGAAATATGAGAGCCATTGTTGAGAGCTCTTCGGGCCAGTGGAAGAAGAAAGATCCTGTGTGCATGGACTTCTAACCCGTGGGTTAGGAGGCCTGCGTCAATATCTTATAGAACTGCATGAAGACACCATCCTTGACAGGAGAATGCAAACTTCAAAACGAGGAAATGTGGGGTATCTTCGAGTTGGTCTTAAAGGTACAAATCCAAGAAAAGCCAAGTGGATTGAGGTTGGAAAGGTGAGGGAACTATACTCTCATCTTCAAACAGACTGAAAATAGTTTTTTGGAGGTCCAAAAGCTTTCTAATGGGGAGGTGTGATCCAGGGGATCAAATTTTGCTCAAAAATTCAAAGTGTTCGGAATCACTTCAAATCAAACAAGAGCGTAGGCCTCATTGTTATGAACCCAACGCAACTCGTTTGGGTTCAAACGGACATCGGGAGCGAGAGATATCGCGTTCTATTCAAAATGACAAACAGACAAAAAAAAAAGGGATGCTGACTATATAGTCCGTACGGACACTGACGTGGAAGGTCGTACGACATGTGGGAGACAGTTGTATGGGCAGTTAGCATATGACGTGGCATGTTTGCAGTGAACGGGATGGCAACACGTGGCCCAATCAATGGCCGCCACGTGTCATATATACATTGGTTTAAAATTATGTTGTTGTTCGGAGTCAACCCCGCGACCTCTGAGTAGGGGGAAGAGACTTGGGCAGGGCTGCCAACCGGTGCACCACTGTTTGGTCCTTGTTATATATATAGAAATATATTTATATATGTTTGCATATGTGGATAGTCGGGATGCGACTGGGCTGGGGCTTAGCCCCAGCCCCTCGTCGCATATTGTGTTAACATATGACCCATTGCTATATCGTTTGGTGCGTGCGCAGTTGCGTTTTGATTTGGTTTCAACGGTTATACAAACAACTCGCCACTTGTCCTTTAACCATTGTCTTGTGGAAATGGGGGCCTATGTTTTCACTTGCACGCGATCATCTGGGTCACATGACCATAGCCTTGGCGGTTAGGGGCTAGGTGCGCCCGTAACTGTCCTACAGTTTGCACGGTTTGCGCGGTTGCGTCCAGTGCTAAGTTTTAACGCTTAAATATGTGTGTGGGCTAGGTTGAGCCAACAAGGGTGGAATTTGTGGATGCAGAGACAACAAGTTTGAAGGGGGACTTCCAGGAAGCCTATCTTCTTCAATTTTTGGCCAAACGAGGTGTCGAAAAAGCCCAACTAGGGGTTTTTGGACGTTCTAAAGCCATTGGAGCAGTCTATTTGGAATTTTGAGCATTTTAAAGAAAATTTTTGAGCACTTTGATTAAATAATACAAATGATCCATTGGAAGCTGGACCATGAGATGTAGCCCAAGAGAGGGGTGAATTCCTTTATCATTTGTTGTGTTATGTGTTTTATGTTCACTGTTTATTGTTGTTGTTATATGCATCTTTGATGAGTAATTTTCATAAAAGTTGTGTTGCAAATTGATCCGTTTGCATTTTAACACATAAAATTAAACTTGCAAATATTTTCAAGAATACAAGTCTTCTTCATTTTTAGATCAAAAAGTCACTCTCCGATTACAGAGAGAGTAAGCCCAGTACCCATCAATTTGTATGTCACAAATAATTTTAAAGAGGTCAAATGGGAGTAGACTCAAGATGATATCGCTTTAACTCAGAAAACTGGACTGGTATGCACAGGCAAGTGAGGTCTTGATCAAATTCAGTCAGAAAGTTAGATTAAATGTGAATAGAAGGAAGACTTGGCGAGGAGAATGTAGAGGTCTGCTATGGACATCAAGTCTTCTAGCAGTCTAAGGAGGAAAAACTCAAACACAAGATCCTATTGGATTCAAAGTTTTAGACACTAAAATATATTTAAGCAACACAGTCATAGAAGTACAATGATCAAACATACATCATGATGCAACTACAACAACTCAACTGGATCATCCATAATCAAGCTATTCAGTGTGAGAGGGAAAAAGACAACAAAACAAACTGATTAAAACGGGTCACAATACTGCTGAAATCAAACCTTCATAACAACAACATACGAACCTCGACTGGATCCTCCATTCCCGAGTGTTCTAACACAGCTTTTACAGAGAGATGGAAAGAAGATGACTTGTATTAAACAGGAAATCTCAAATCCTATTACATAACAGATAACCAGAGATTTCATCAAAGCTTTACAATGCGGTAGCCTAGCTCAACCATCGACCATCACAAAATATCAAAATGACTCCTATATAATCAAAAAATATTCGCCACTACTAGCAGAGACGTGCTCGAGCTTCTCGTCCAATGTCATATGTCTGTGTCTTCTCAGTCAGACTGTGCATGCCTTCCCCTATCAGAGGCAAGCTCTGCAATTCTAGTCCTTTCTGTCTTTCCATTTATGCGGTGAGACATAGTTTTCAACTGCTGCCTCACTTCATTAACTGCCTTTTCTCGGGATTGAAATGTGGCTTAATGCACAGGGGGTGGCCACACACTGCTCTCGGATAGGACGTTATATAAACACACGATTGCAGGGCTGCTCAAAGGCGGTTTGGGTTCACACCTCTTTTGAGCCCGCAATCCACCACCTTTTTCCACATATTACTTTTGCCAAACCACGGTTTCAATTGCGGGACCGCTCAAGAAAATTATCGCCTGAGAACGTCGCGCCCCCGCAATGGACTGTGGTCGTCGATCTTGTGATCATGGGTGAGGACTTACGATCAGTGGCTCAAATATGCCCTCTTCAGATCAATGGATCACATCTTCCCTTTTCAAATCGACGACCGAGATCTGTTTCGGGACTTCGGGCTTCGGCCTTTCTCATGGCGCTATACTTCATGCAATTTTGAAATCCCGAATACTCGGGGGCCATTAATCTGGAAGGCTCTTGGAATCTCCACCGCTAACAAAATTCAACCTGTCTGTTTGTATTTTAAGCTCGAAATGGGCTACTTTGCATGCTGCGCTCGGACGCTTCTTGTGCAAACCACAAACTTGGACAACGTGCTACCCTTGACAACTATATGTGATAACACGTATGACCCTGCTCTTTACACAACAATCGATGCCTCAACCTTGACAGAGCCTTTTAGCGACTATACATGTTCCCTGACATTGTGCACTGTAGTCAAGGGATGCTGCAATCAAGGGTAGTCGTAGTCGATACCTAGTCACATGGCCACCTACATGCATATAAGCATGTTGTGTTTTCCTATCATTGTTGAAACTTTGCTTCCATTCACCTTTGAGCCCAATGAGATGATTTTAGGGGCTAAATTTCACTACTGGGCTAATTTTCCATGGTTTTTTCCAAAAAACACCAATTTCCATTTTTTCTAAAAATGATTAGCCCAAATTCCATACAATAAAATTATTTTACCTTAAAAGTCGCCAAAATTTTATAGAAACTATATGAAATCCTTAGAAATTTGAATATTTTTACAAAACTATCACCAAACATTTTATATTTTGCATATGAAGGACTAGTAAGATTAGCCCATGTCTCTACCTTTTAATATATTTTTTCTAGTTCAAAGTACCTTTGAGCCCATTTTCTTCTAAGTAGTTGTTGTTATCCTCTCACAGCCTAGTTGCTGCTATCCTTTCACAGCCTAGCCCAGATGGAAATATATCATGTTAGATGGAAAGATATCAAGTTAGGCTATTATCAGGTCAGGAAAGCTTGAATCGATGTCATGCATGAAACTGCCCTGCAGGCTTCCAACCAGGGTCGGCTCTTCATCTTGATCGCTAAGATAAGAATCTTAAGCTTGATCACATTTTCACTTGGCTTTGTTGGTTGCTTTACTGTGCCAATATTACGCAAAATTGAATTGTACATGCAATCTTCCTACCTGACTCATCTACAGCTGCTCCTAGGAGTAATGAAGCCCTAGCTCGGTGGGCGAAATCTAAGTGGCCTCTATTCTCATGCTGTGTGTTCCTACCCGGCTCATCTGCAGCTGCTACCTCGGAGTATTGAAGCCCTAGCTCGATGGGCGAAATCTAGTGGCCTCTATTCTCATGGTGTGTATTCGCACCAGAGTTTTGCAACTACCATACTACGATGTACAAATTAATTTCCAGAGACACTTTTTAAGAGAAAACAGATTTTTAAGAGTGAAAATTTATCTTATTCTGGAGAATGGGACTGTGAACTTACCTAAACTTGCAACTAATTTTATGGTTGGAGTGCAGGGACCAAATTAGCTTACGAGAACAGTACTGAAAATCTTTGTCAAAATTCAATCTCTAGTTTTTATTTTTACTTAGATACCCTAGGTTGTTGGCACGTCGACTTAACTTCATCTAGCCACTTGAGAAACATGGGCTGATTATCTATCTTCCATTTTTCCTGCCAATGAACCTTAAAATAGGCAAATTTACAGTCAGTGAAGTTTTTGCTAATCTCAGCTACAGGAAGTTCAACAGGGGTTGGGTTATCTTCTCCATAGCAAATCATAGTTAACAAAGATGCAAAGGGAAAAAACATGCTTTTATTTTGGAAATCTACTATAGATGTATTGATCAAGGAAGCTAGATAATCAAACCAATTATATATAGTACCTTCCTCGGGAGTCGGCAATGTCAAATATAGTAGCTAGGGTAGATAACATGACATCTGAGGTTCTCCCAGCATGAGCCAAGCAAACTAATACAAACCGTCAGAATCTACTTCCACTTCGAGGAAGTGGTAACTCAGCGAGTTCAGGGTCTAGCATGTCCTTTTCCCAAAATAAGTGTTAAAGTAGATACGTAATTGGCAACCGGACCACCACCTATTCTGCGAAAAGATTCTTACCTGCTGAATCCACTATTACTTACAACGTCGATAAGTTTTTTTTGTCGAAGGCTTTTGTGTGAGTTTTGTCACTGTACGGGGTTCTTCCAAAATAATTTCATCCATTTTTTGTCGAAATTTCTGACGAGGAGATAATAAACTACATTAATATGATCCAGACTTATTTCATTTTTAATGTATTTGGTAAGCTCTTAGTTGTGAAGTCCCACTCAAACAGAGCTCAAGGGCGACTAAGACACTTGGATCTTAATTGTCTGCATATGACTTGTGTACAATATTAATTCTGATATGGATCTTCCAAAATAAAAGTTTAGGCTCATTGCAGAGACTCCACAACCAGAGAATACCTTGTTAGCACCATAATTCTGTATCACCTTTCCCTTGTGGGCAACTATGGTGGAAAAGTCAATTGCATCCATTTTTCATCCACATTTCTGACGAGGTGATGTGTTCAATCATCCAGATAATAAACCATATTGATTTGATCCATCATGTTAATTTAATAATAATTTTTTTTGTTTACGAGTATGTAGGTTTTCATAGTTATTTATATTTTTTAGAAGTAAACTGCGTGGTAGTTTATTTAATGTTCAACATTTTTAAAGTGAACACTTCATCCATTATTGAGGACAAATAAAAATTTAATAATAAGGGAAAGTATATTGGTGAAGAGATAAAAATGATGAAAATAATGGTTGAACTTTGGAAATAATAATAATAAAATTGATAGATATCAGTTGTAAATTAAAAATGACAATCTCTTAACTATTGTCAAGATTATTAAATTAGAATTAGAATAATAATGAAGAAAACATTTCCTAAAAATACCAAGATGTTTGATGTTTAATGCTAAAGCTTCAAAATGTTCTATAACAATGTTGGAAACCTTGGGTAGAAGGATGATCCCTCACTTGTACTTTAAGTTTGTTCATAGCATGTTCTCTTAGAGATGAATAAAGTCTAGGTGAGATAAATTTTAATGAGGTAAAGGGTTTCAAGATCAACAATTTTGGATATAAGATCCAAAACTTCAGGAACAAGAATTTTGGTGATAAGGAAACAACATCAAAGCTAACCATGGTGTCATGTTTCTCAAGATGAAAATGTCAAGTTTTTTTAATAAAGTCTAAAGAATCTTTAAGAAAGGCGTTTTCTAACTGTTCTACATTTTGGCCATTTTCACCAGAATCCGACGACATAAATATACACAAAAAATCACAACTTTGCAAAAATGTATTCAACATGTTGAAAAACCCCTAGGGCACTTGGATTATACAAAATTAACCATTCAAATATGCAGATCCAACAATTTCTTTCCAGATTTCAGCCAAAATTAAACAGAAAATATCCCTAGAGAAGAGCCAAAACGTAGTGTTGTGCAACGGAAGCATAAACAAAGCCAGATTAAAATGAAAAGAAAACAAGACATAACAATCACACAATTGAACATAGTGATTTAGGTGGAAACCCTTCACTACACTACATCGCTACACTAACACCTTTACCGGTATGCTAGATATATAGTATCTATTAGACAATTAGACAAACTGATTACAACCTAATCCACCAGTTACGCAAACTGTTCACTCTAGTGTGCATGCATGCACAATCTATTTTTAGCTAATGCTGTGTGCATGCATCCACATGGGAAATTAATTGGCAGTTTCAACAATCTCCATCTTGACAACAATTTACCTAATATATCATGCTCGAATTAATTCATCACATTTTCTGAAAGACAAGAGAAGTCAAACACCATCGTAGCTTCTCTAACAAAAATGGTTTTGTGAACATGTCTACAGAATTCACTTTTGTGTGGACCTTTTCCAGAGCCATTCCTCCTTCATCAACAACCTGTCTTACAAAATCGTATTTAATAGAAATATGCTTCATATTACTGTGATAAGATGGATTTCTAGCCAAATGAATAACACTTTGACATCACAAAATACTTTCACCTTATCATGCATCCTACCAAGCTCACCCAACAAACCTTTTAACCAAATTGTCTCCTTGCATGCATGTGAGGCAACGATATATTTTTCCTTAGTAGTGGATAAAGAAACTACGTTTTAGAGTTTTAACATCCCAGTAGAAGGTTGTCTTACAAGAGTAAATACATATCCTGAAGTGGATCTCCTTTTTTCCAAGTCACCTGCAAAATCTCAATCAACATGACCGCATACTGAATAATTAGAACCATCATAGGTGATAGAATATTTACTTGTACCACTAAAATACCAAAGAACTCATTTCATTGTTGCTCAATTCTCTTTACCTGGATTTTCCATGTATCTACTCACAACACCAACTGCATGTGAAATATCTGGTCTAGTGCTCACCATCACATACATCAAAATTCCTACTGCATTAGCATATGGTACACGAGACATATAATCCTTTTCTACATCATTACTAGGACACAAAGTTTAGTCTCATTGCAGAGACTAAACTCTTAGTGATGATATGGCTCTTCCAACATAAAGTTTAGTCTCATTACAAAGACTCCACAACTAGAAAAGACCCCACCATAATTTTGTGTCACTTTTTTCTTATAGACACTTTATCCATCATCAAAGACAAATGAAACTATAATAATAATAATAATGAAGAGCATGTTGGTGAAGAGATTTAAAGAATGAAAATAATGGTTAAGAATAATAATAATAATAATAAAATTGATAAAAATCTATTAGAAATTAATAATTACAAATATAAATATCATTTAACAATTCTCAAAAAGAGTAAATTAGAATTAGAATAATAGTGTTCAAGAATGACCCAAAAAGACCAAAATGTTTGTAATAATAATTTATGGTTATCCATTAACCATTAGTAATTGTCCACAATATTAATTTAGAATCAGAGTAATTGTTAAGAAAACAAGAACTTAAAAAATTCTAAATGTATGATTAAAGTAGAAAATTAATTCTTCGAATCAAAAGAATAAATGTATGGTTAAAGTAGGAAATTAACTCTTCAAATCAAAAGATTTTTTTTTATGGAGTGTAGCAAAGGTGCTTATACGAATTTCTAATTAACTGGAATACAATTGTTTATCTGTCAGAGTTTGATGATTGTCCTGCTTTGATTCATCTATTGAATCAGAGCAGGACAAGAACTTAAATTTCTACTGACTAAAGAGAATGAAATGATCTTGGATACGTTTAATCAATGGAAATGTCATGTCATTAACTAACAATATCTACATTTAAAGTAGTGATAAACACATTGAATACCAGTAAGGCTCAAATACAATTATACATAGGTTCACGAATTTGTTGTCTCACCGGCTAGAAGTGTGTTTGATCTAGAGAAGAATAGTAAAAGGCACATGAAAAGGTAGATATTCAATTAAGATATTCAATAATTATTTAAAACCACTAAACCCCGTACATTGATAGAAGTTAATTTAGGAAATCAGATCTTGGATATGTTTGGTAAGGATAGGAAGCTCAATTGTTAGGACCATCACCATACTAGCAACGTAGCAATGGGATTGTTTTTTTTTTTTTTTTAAGAAAAAAGAAGTTTAAATGCTATTCACATTGAATCAAAAGAAACTTTCCAGTAGATATGTTGTCTGAGGTCACAAGATACGACTTCATCTATCATAATATCACTTGATGATCAAAAAATGAATATCATCTACATATATGAGTTTAACAACAGAGGAATAGATCCATTACATACAAAGAAGAGAAAACAAAGTTTCAGAAACTGTAAGGAAGCTATAACTTCATGGAAGACACCTCACAGGGGGAGGTACGAAATCCTTAAGTACTAATTTGAATCAAAAAACATAGTAAGACCTTGAATGACCACAAGATCTTCAATCTTTTCTTAGTTTTTTTTTTCCTTGTTCCTTTCCAAGGGATTTCTTCGACAAAGAATCATCCAGAGAGTTGAAGTGCCTGTGAATATGAAAGCAATGAACCCATCTAAAAGGCTTCTTAAGATCCAGGACCTTCTTCATCCAACACTATGAAACCAAGACATTAAAATGAGATTTACCTGCAAACCAATACAAAACCACCTTTGAATCACCAACCACCATTAATTCTTTAATATGAAACCTCTGAGCAAAGGAAAGAAAACACCATAATTTGAACAACTCTGCCTTAATATTATACCCAAAGGCAATTGCAAGATGAATGTCGAAGATGTGATTTGCACTGAGTTTTAAAAGTACACCAACTCCACAAGCTCCCACAATAGCAACGACATCAAATAAACCTAAAGGCTTATCCCCAAAATAGATTGGATTCAGAAAGGAATCAACATTGTCATAACTAAAATCACAAGGAAATTCTTTGATAGCCAGCAAGATCTTAGAAACCACTTCATAGATATTCTTTGAAGAGTTTTCAAACAGAATTTTGTTCCTAAACTTCCAAATGCCCCACATTACAAAGAAAGGGACATTCCTAAACTTCAGACAACAGAGCGACCAAAACATTAAGAAATCATTTAAAGGCTCTCAGAAACTGATACCACTAACCTTGTAAAGTCGCAAACCTCTTTCCATATGACCTGAGAAATTTCACAATATACAAACAATTCTTGTGTTGATTCTTCAACTTGTAAACATAAGCTGCAAACTGAAGTTCCATACCCTCCTCTGCGTTTATAATTTTCTCCCATAAAAATATGGTCATGTAGACAAATCCATATAAACAGGATGATTTTTACTGGTGCTTTAATTTTCCAGATTGAATTGTACCACCACAACTGCTCAAACACCAAATTTTGAGATACTAAAGCATCATAAGATGATTTCATTATAACTGATCCTTTGGATTTTTTCCAAGTCTATACAAGAGAGTCCTTTTCAAAAGTAAGGGATACCCCACTTCCTCTTAACATCTTCAAAAAAAAATTCCACTCCTCAGCCATGTCTCCTTACAATCTCAAATCATCTAAGGAAAGCCAATCCTGAGACCACCACACATTTAGCGCAGAGGATGAACTGATATGTGCTCAAGAATACACCTTTAATGAGAATAGGTGACGAAACACAACATTTTATAACTTGAAATAAGAACCACAGCCTACAAAAGGATCTTGAACCAACAAAACTCTTGTTCCATTGCCCACAGACCATGCTAGCCAATTTCTTACCAGATGCAAGGAATCCAACAAATTCCTCCAAAAATTGGAAGCAGAGAACTTACCCGATCCAACACATAGCCAAAAGACCACATCATTTCCTTTGAGATATTTTTTAATTATCACTTTGCTCCATAATCCTAGACCAAACAACCCTCTCCAAAGAGACTTGGCAGCTAAATCTTGTGAAAACCAAATGATTTTTTTGAAACCCCAACCCCCAAGAGCTTTAGGTTTGGATACCAAGTCCCATTTTTCTAAATGAAAACCTGGTGGTTTTCGAGCACCTCTCCAAAGGAAATTTGAGCATATTTTACTATTTTTTGATTTGATTTTAGCAAGGATATTTGCTAAGAATAACCAATAAACTGGAAAATTTTGAAGAACATATTTAATCAGAATCATTTTTCCACCCAAAGAAAGACAACGATAGGTCCAATTTGTTATTCTTTTTTCAAACTTTTAAATTAGCCAGATCCAATCAGAAATCCTATAATCATTTGGCTTCAAATGAAATCCTAGATATTTCATGCCACTGTCAAGGTGGGGTATAGGGATTCCAAAAATCTCATCAAATCTTGATCTATAGAAAACAAGATTTGTGACAGTTTATTTCCATCCCTTGAGATTGACAAAAATTTGAGAGAAACTGTTTAATTTCACACCATTATTCTACAGAGCCAATCCCTAAGATGAACACATCATCAACAAAGAAAAGGTGAGTAATTTCAATTCTTCTTGCTACTTTAAAACCAATGAATTTCCCTTTTGTTTTTTCCTTTTTCATGAGTCTACTGAAAGCTTCCACAACCAGTAGGAATAAAAAAGTGGAGAGAGGGAATCCTTTTCACCTTTGTAACTTTTGAATAAGTCAGTTGGTGATCCATTCACCCATTATCCATTGAACCACTTCCCACTTCAAACCAATTTGAATCAACAACATTCTTAAGATGTTCCAACTAACTTTTTCATATGATTTCTTTAGGTCAAGCTTCAGAAACATAGACTTCATCTTCTTTGATTTTGCTGAATGCATGCATTCTTGATCTATACCTACAGCATAAAAAATGAACCTGTCTTTTAAAAATCAAAATTGTTCTTTTGAAATGCAAGAGACTAACTTATCCTTTAATCTGAAAGAAATAATCTTTGAAATGAGTTTATAGACAAAATTGCATAATGAAATAGGTTTGAAGTCATTGAAAGAAACAAGATTTGAGTCTTTCGGTATAATAGCTACAAAAGTAGCATTCATGGAACCACAAACCTTCCCTGTAAGTTTAGATTCCTCAAATGCAGTAACCAAATCAACACCCATTATATCAAAGACATGAGAGAACAAATTCTGAGTCCACCCCTCAGGCCCAGGGATTTTGTCCCTAAGCATTATTCCCACAATTGTTTCTACCTCCTGCAAGGTTACTTGACTTCCAAGATCATCACTTTCTTCATCAGAAAATAACCGGGGAAATTATTTTAACAACTGAAGTTGTAGAAGACTATTTTCTTTTTCAATAGGTTTATAATGGAACTTAAAAAATTCATAGGCTATTGATCTTATATTAGACTGAGTCAACTGTTTATTTCCTTCTCAATCCATTATGTCCCAGATGGAATTTAATTTTCTACGATACTCTACATGCTTATGAATTTTTTTTTTGTGTTTTTATCACCATTGTTTAGCCAAACAACTTTGCTTTTAAGCCTCCATTTTTCCTTATCAAGTTTTAAAATCTCATATTTCCTTTTTCTCATACGAAGAGACAAGATCCCTTACTTCCGATGGGAATATTTGTTATGGGTAGGAGCTTATGATCATTTCCATATTATGTTCCAATGACTAGAGCTCCTCTATCAGATTTCTCTTTTTCACTTCTTTCCATTTAATTATTTCTTCCTTCATAAATTTAAGCTTTTTAACAAGAAGTTGCATAGAAGATAAATCTTTCTAGGAATCCATAAGCTTCCAAGAAGAATGAACCAGTAAGTTGAAGTTAAGTTCATGCAACCATGAATGATTGAATTTGAAGGGATACAAAACTATTTCCTTGGATTCATCAAATTGCAAAGAGATTGGGTTATGATATGAAATGAAGGAGTTGATAACCCGTGATTTACATCTACTCATACTTTCTAGTAGATCCTCATTCATAAGGAATCTATCTAGTCTTTTAGAAACTCCAGCAGATCCTGAACGTCCATTTCTCCAAGTAGGATTGATACTGCATCGAAGAACATCCATAAGGCCATTTGCAGAAAACAAAGCGGAGAAAATATCAACAAAAGGATCAATTCTTGCATGTTCTCCCCAGATATCTCTTGAAGAAAGTGTGAGGTTAAGATCACCTCCAATGATTAAATCTTTCTCTCTTAAAAAACCACAACCTTCCAAATTTTTCCAAAATGTAATCCTATCCTTATAAGGCCAATAACAATTTAGCAATTTCACCGATTTTGTAATATCTTGTAATCGACCTTCCAACAAAATTCCAGCACAAGTATCAAAGGCTTGTAAATTTTCTTTTGGGTTTCAACCCGATATCAAAACCCCATATTGACCAAATTTTTTTACAGCAACATAGTTCCAATTAGGACAACATTTTAGGAAAAACTCTTTAGCTTTCTCACTGTCCACCATAGTAGCTTGAAAGAAAATTATGTCAAGGTTAATCATGGCTATTAACCGTTTTAGGGATAACAACTTTGGGGAACCCCCTACCCCTTGCACGTTAAAGGATAGGATTATCATTTAAGAGACCCTATGCCAGTCATCTGAGTTCTAAGCACCCTAGGGGAGGAAGGAGGATCCAATGAAGGGATCAAACCATTAGGTATAGAAATGTCAAAAGATGGAAAAGGGGCCAAACCCTCTTCAATAATGTTTGGAGCTTTCTTTGGGAAATTCTTCAGGTATAGAAATGTCAGAAGATGGAAAAGGGGCCAGACCCTCTTCAGTAATGTTTGGATATTTCTTTGAATATTTCTTCTTGATGGTGAAATTTTCCCTAACTTCTTTTGAAGGCTCAAAATTATTATGAATTTACAAGGACACTTTGATTAAAACATATTTGAAGGAAGGAGACTAATAAACACAAATTACATCCTGCCCTTTTGTCTCTAAGACTGTAAAACCCTTTTCACTCCTAGAATTGTTCAAAGGGGGGTTAGGATCATTTATTTATTTCAAAGAGAATTCCAATATATTACCGTGAGGACCCTGACATAATTCTACATTAAACATGTTCAACTCCTCAACGGACTCTTTAAAGGTCTCCTCCCCCTCAAAACAAACATCAAATTGTTTATCACTGGGGAATATATGTTCCTTGTTAGAGGATTCCCATGTTCCCTTTCATCCGGTAAAGACCCCAAAGCCTTATTTTCAAACTTTTTCATGAATAACTCCCAAAACCCTCCAAAAATCTCAACGAGCCAATCCTCATTCTTAATGACAGAATCAATATCTTTCTTTGAAAGAGAATTTAAAAAATAGGGGAAGAATGTATGCATCTTACCAATGAAAGCATCGTTGTTGAAACCACCAGGAGGAGCAACTTCGGCCTGGGGACTGTTCAGTTCCTTCCATGGAAGTAGTTCGATATTTTCCTTAACCTCCATCACCTTAGAGTGGTATGAGAAAGAATATTTCATATGGCCCGTCTGCCGACAAGCATGGCAACGAAATGAATCACGCCAAAAATGGAGAACCTGGATGAAAGAAATTTATTATGTGTGGATTTCAATTTCTGTCGGAAACCCTAGGTCCAAGTCAATCTCCACAAGTATCCAAACTAACCTTTTATTGTTCCACCTGAGGGAATTTTCATCAAAATAAACAAATTTCTTTATAGCATTAGCTATGCCTTCAAAAACCTTCCTCGACCAATACTCAATAGGGAAATCTGGAAGAAGCATCCAAACATTTCGTTTTGAAAAGGATTAAGTATATGGGTTAAAGCCTGACATCCACCTCTTGAGCATTAAAACTCCTTCATCAATAATCCAAGGAGCTTCAAGAATTTTGAGCAGGTATCCTTGCGACAAGAAGTTGAAATAGATCCATATGTTTGAGAGAAGACTAAAACAAGGATAATATCCCACCTTTGGTTTCCAAAAGTCATGAATCCATTGCTTCAACCGAGGTTTATACATTTTTATGTAGAAAAATTTACCACTAAGGCTTTCTCCACAAGGCTTGCAATTCTATATAGGGAGATGTCCTTTCCCATCACATACATGGGCCTGCTATTTCTAACTTTGGAGCATTTTAGAGTTTGATTTTTCTTCGTCGCCTCCCCCTCTGAGCGGTTCCTACCAAATCCCCCATTTCGACCATTTCTTTCTGCTCGAGGATGGTGTAATGGATCCAACCTGGCCGATAAATGTTTATGGGTATTAAAACCTACGCTTACACCATCTTGACCTGCAGGAGAAAGATCCAAAGCACCCGAGCCTTCGGACAGTGCAGAATGATTTAAGGATGGATTAAACCCTATTTTATCCCCATAGTGATTATAAACTCTGCGTGCCAAGTTGTCTTTTCGATATGAATTCTCACCCGCTATTAAATTTTGTTGTTTGTGAGATCACGAGCAGGACAAGGCAGGATTCGAAAGCACGTGTCCTATCAGAGTTGACCCACTTTGGATTTTATACAGCTCATGGAATACCTCATCAGGGATGAAAATAATGAAAATACCCTCACTAGCCCAAAGGGCATCCTCCTCTTCCCTATCAATATCCAACAAGGATGACATGTCATCCTATATCTCTGACTCTTCTGATTAGATAAACTAGTTGAAAAATTCAGCATTGTGACCCAACTCATCAAAAGATGAAGATCTTGCCCTCCAAAAACCTGAAAACCCTAACCCCTTCATCCTCACCTAGACGCTCCAGAGAGTCGATTTTGGTCTGATTTTGAGAAGGATCGGTGAAGCTCTTCACCACTGCCACTTCTGTGACAGTTGGTAGCAGAGCAGGGAACTGCGAAAGTTTTGGAAAGCTCGTTTAGCACTCTTTGCAAGCAGCCACGGAGTGAAGTTTGGTACAGAGTTGGTAACAAAGATTTGGGGGGAAGTCTGAAGCACTTTTGACAAGGTCGTCTTAACCATGAAGGTCCTCAGAAGTAAAGGGATGGTTGGATCGCATGCAAACGACAGTGACACCGAAAGAGAGCCTAAGACGCCCAAGGTGAGAGACCGGCTCTCGGCCTTAGAAACAATGATGGATCAACTAACGGATGCAATGTGTACGCATGGTGAGAAGGTTGAAAGACATGAGGCAAGGATGAGTGATCTCATGGCCAGGTTTAACAAAACTATAAAGGAGTTTTAGGAGACAACAGATCTGTTCACCAGCAGTCGCGAAGATACTCGTGACAGACTTAAGGCAGCAGAAGACACCATAGATTTGCTCCAGCAAAAGTTGAAAGACCAGGAAGACACCATCGCATTGCTTAAACGAGCTACAACCAGTGGGCCAAGCTCATCCATTGTGCAGATGCGAATCAAGACGAAGAAAGCGAAGCCATATGACGGAACTCGAAACACGAAGATGCTAAGCAGTTTATGTTGGGACCATTGAAGTAGAGATTTAAACATGAAAAAATAATATTAAAGAAGAACCAAGTAATAAAAATAACTTGAAGAGAATTAGAATAGAAAGAATAACCGTATAAAAGAGAATGAATTAAAACCTTTTAAAAGTAAATTTAATTTTTAAAATTAAAACTTTATTTTTGAAGGAATTAAAAATTAAGAGGAATAAAGAAACAATAATGATATAAGGAAAGAAAATGTAAGATGGAAACCAAAGAAAAGGGAGAAGAAATTAAATGACATTGAGGCTAAGATAAATTGATAAAGGACACATCAATCCAAAAAAAATTAAATATA
>SNQJ01S0201391.1:0-12704 GCA_010110895.2 Picea sitchensis | reverse complement strand
AAGCAAATCTCAAAGCCACTCTAACCAAGCTAATAATTCCAAGCCAACCAAAGCTAACCAAAGCTAACTTTCTCCATGAGAACTCCTCTCCTTTTATAAGTTGAAGAGGATAAGGTGAGGAGGTTAGGATGATCCCACTAAATCATGAAAGTGAGTAAAATCCAAACCATTCAGATGCCACCTCACCATAGAAGTTTATCCTTCTAGAAGATTCGAGAAAACGTTTGTTTTTCCCACGTGTAGGAATTCTCGCACCCTACCTATAGAGAAACGTATGAACATCTCGCACCCTAGCTATGGTGAAACCTGCGAGAATCAGGCATTCTCGCATCCTGCCTATATAGCAACCTGCGAACTTCCTTTTTTACAGGGTTTTTATAAGGGAAAATGCAACTTCTTTTCTCAGGAAAAGTTTTTCTCCCTTCTCTCTTCAAGAACTCAGGCCACTGACCCCTCTGAAGGCAACATATAGGTTTACATCATTAACAATCATAGGGATGAAGAAAATAATGTGTAACAACAAGGAAATCAACCACACAACGCAAGAAAAGGAAAGTTGTAAGGGAACTAGCCTTTCAAGCCCTCATAGAAGATGACTTGGAAAATATTGCAGAGCAAGTTATGGAAGCAATAGATGAAGCTTTTGAGTTCTTAACAAAACAACAAAAAGAAATGTATTCATATATGAAAGCACAAATTGCTTCATTGTGACAATTTTTGGAGACCTCAAAACTTGCAACAATACAAATAGGAAAACAAGTGCAAGTTATAGAGAATATAGTGTAGACAAGTGAGGTGAAACAAATGACATCTATTGTATCAAGAGAAAGACAAGTAATGAATATAGCGATGGGTGCCTTAGAGTTCACCATGGTAGAATTGAAAGAGAAATCCAAAGAACTAATTCATATTGACTTAGTGTTATCTCAGTTGTCGGTCGAAGTCTTATATGGATTGTAGACGAGCGTGGAAAAGGAAATTCAAGGTCTCACAATGTCAACCTCAATGGAGTCTACAAAGATAGTCACAGATAAATACATGTTGCAAGAAAAATATGACTAACTTAGGTTGGAACGAGATGAGGCCGTGCAATGAGTAGAGAGAGTGAAATGTGCAGTCCAGGGGGTGTATAAAATTATTCCAGAAGTACCCAGGGAGGAAGGCACTCCATTGGAGGAACATGTGACAAATTTGAGCGAAGCCATTCATGGCTTCTGTACTAAGATCAACGACTTAGAAGAACAACATATACCAGACACTCCCCCAGAGGAAAGGGAGCAAAGAGAGAAGTTGGCGACCACAAATTTAGAGAATATCCGAAGCTTAGTATCAGGATATACAAAAATATATGTAGAAATCATGGGAGATTGGACAAAACTGACTGAAGACTTGGAAATATATGTGATTGGCGAGAAGTTACAAGTTGTGCAGGACAAGGCGCATAAGTTTAAGTAAGTCATGAGTACATTACAACCAATAGAGATGGTAACAAAAATGGAAGAAAACTAGAATATATACTCAGAGATGAATCAACTAAGGGTGGAGTAGCAGGATCATGCAAAGAGGATCGAGATCTTGCAGGAAGAAATCTGCTAGGTGGCAGTGGAATTAACATCTACTCAAGGTCTAGTCAAGCATATTGTCCAAGAAAGTGTTGAAAAAGTGAAGACTCATATCACCATATAGATGGCCAAAGAAATTGTGTAGAACGAAACCCAAGTCAAGGAAAACGTTTCAATGACCAGGGATACATTACATAAATTTTTGGCAACATGGAAGCAGACCTGAAGTGGCTTGGGATGAGCCACATGTTAGTGTTGGGGACTTGTTGGAGCAATCTATTTTGGATAATTTTTGGGAATCACGCAAAAGAAGATCGTGCGACATTTTGGAAAAGCAACAACATGCACAAAAAGAAACTAATGCATTATCAAGAGTCAGTGTGTAAGAAACGAGAGTTAGTTAGGAAGTTTCGGGACATTTTTTCATCTTTGTAACCATGTTGTAACAATCTTAGCCCTAATGAAATAATATAAATATGTAATGGGTTTTGGGTAGAAGGGGATAGTCAAGACTGTAAGAGTGAAGAGTTGGCTAAGTGTTTTGATTTATGACTGAGGTTTTCAAGAGTTAGGCTCACACTGTAGCATAACGACTTAGGCAGGTTTGGGTAATGTCAACTGATATATCTTCTTGTAAGAACAATGCACAAATGTAAGAAGATTATGAATGAGTAAAATAAGAAGCCAGCCATTGTGGACGTAGCCCAGTTGGGGTGAACCACATTGAAACTTGGTGTCTTTATGTGTTGCTTATGTGTGTTATGTTTATGGCGCATGTGATGGATGGTTAGTATAGATATTTTTACTATTTGTGGTTACTGCACAATGATGGTAAATGTTTAGTATTCCGAAGATGTCACTGATATATGCTGTTATGATCCTACACACTTAAGATAATGATGAATGAATGAAATTTAAGTGGAGTAATGTCACACACAATGTATATTGCATGACAATTAAAGGTTAAGCAACAAAAACTATGCACACTGTAGATGAATGGATAATGCATAGCATGGTCATGTTGAATGCCTCACTTCCCCTCATCACTACAGAAACTTGGTTCCTGTAGCCCCTATAGATGCCTTGGGTTATACTTCACTTGCTTGAAGGTGATGCCGAAAGAGCTGGTGTCTAAGGGTTTTGTTGGTTTATTAATAATTAACCTTGGGTCTTCCCACCGCGTGCCAACAATCTCAAATATTCAAAATTTCACTACGCTTCAGCGCACATGGTAAAAAATCACTGGTACGTACTAATTATACAAGCACAGGGGCACATGCTATATTAAACACATTTGGGTTCAAGATAAATTAAATGCACCGGTGCACACTACAACTTAAACACATTGGAGCATACAAAAACTAAAAGCACTGATGCTTCATACACAAACAAGGAGGAACCCGTAGAAATGATCAGAGCATCGATGCTCTACATACAACGAAAAAGGAGAAACCGATGTGTAATAATTATAAATGCACCAGTGTGTTTGTATTGTATTAACGCACTGGGGTGGGTTTGTAAAGAGCGCAATGGTGCATTTTGACGATAAAAGCACAAAAAATCCTTCGCCTGCCCAATTTTTTTTAGTTATATGTAACATTCGTTAAAACCCACAGTCAATAAAGGAGGTTGTAGCAGAGTTTTTTTTGAAATTTTTTCCAAATTTTGTAACACTAAAAACCTCCGTGAAAACCTTCGCTAGAAGGTGTTGTCCTTGTAGAGAATAAGGGATAATGGTGACCCTCCCATACCTAAACTTGGAAAATTGTATGAATTGTATGAGTTATTGTGAAGTTTGAAGATGATTCTTAATGTGATCTACCTAATGGAATTTTCATATGACATGACTCATTGGACATTGTAATTTGCATGGATATGACATTGATATGAGCCCTGGTCCTTTGGAGGATGTCTTACCTTTTGAGAATTTTAATTCATATTGGAATCATCGTTGGGTCCTTTTGACTCATCCACTCTTATATCATGGATATTTTGTGTAATATGACCTTATCTCTAGGGCTTGTAAAGAGATAAATACATTTTTATGTTTTCTTAGGGTTTAAGCTAGGAAATATTATTATTTTAATGAGAAGGGTTCTAGATCTCTCATATAAATAGAGAAGCACTTCTCATTTGTGAATCATTGCTAGAAATTGTGAAGAACATTACTTGTCTACTTATTCTCTTCTATATTTTATATGGATGGATAACTAGAGAAAGTTCTTGAGAATGATGTCTTGTGGATTTCTTTTCAAAATTCATGGATTCTCTTGGATAGGGCTTTGAAGATGAATCAATTTCTTTATTAAGTGGTATCTATTGATCTATTAGATGTTTTTTTTATGGATGTTTAAAGTGTAGTTTTAATTCTCTAGTGGTTGTGGTGCAATGACTCTATGTCTTTCTTGAACAAGTCCCTTCTTCATACTCTTGGAAGATTACTAGTGGAGTATTTTTCCTTGAAATATATTAAAGTTTGTAAGGAAATAGGTGGCTCTTCTAGGGTTTGTAGTGGACAACCCTAGATATCACCCTATATTCTATTACATCATCTCAAGGGATTCCTTAGTTGACCCCATATGCCCTAAAAAATAAGACCCACTAGTCTTCCTCCATCTAGTCAATCATAAATTCTAAAATTCAAATTTTATTTTTATTTTAGGTTAAATTTAGGGTTTTGTAACAACTTATATTCATTTCTAACCAATAAAAAACTAGATGACTTGGTTCTTTGTGCATGATATTGTTCTAAAATTCATATTATTTTCATATATAGTCTTGCTGATTTATATTACATCTATATTAGGGTTGGATATCTTATCTTATTTGGCTGTTATATGCATTTTAATTTTCAAAATTAGCTAGTTGTTTAAACCCAAATTTTATCCATGGTTTTAGCCCTATTTTTAACTTGTTTACAATATATTTAAAGGGCTAAAGTTGAAAAATATAGTAACTTGTTCATTTCTACAAATGTTTTATACAAGTTTTATAACAACCATTAGTAATTTTCATATTTGTAGTGTTCAGGGATCATTTTACATTGAATAATAACTTGATAAGACCCCCTAAATAAGACTTAGCTCACATCAAACCCAAATATAGAATTCACTTTGAATAACCACCTAATCCATAATTTGCATGATTTATTTACTTGGTGGTAAATTGGGTAGCTATGTAGGAGACCTTAGATTTGATTGTGTCTTGCCTTAGGAACCCTAGAGGCTACCAGGGAAGCCTCTCTTGTATTGGATCCATCCTTCACTAAAATGAGGGAATTTTTTTCCTAAATGACAATGGTAACACTTCTAATTTTCCACTTTTTATCCCACAAACTGTAGGTTGGGAAAATCCCAACCCAATCCATGAGATGACGATAACTTTGGGAGAGTCTACCCACTATCACCCTAGATAAACCCTCCCTTCACTTTAGTGAAGGATAAATCAAACAAAAGGGGGGAATCATGGATGACCCTAGGGGAAAATGAGATGGAAAGTGAAGTTATGGAATTGAATCCCCTATAGGTCAAGTTGTGGAGAGATGGAAGGCTTGGGATGAAGTCTCATTGATGAGGGAAGGTTGCCAAGAAGTAGTGTACCTGTAGAAGATAGTTGTACTTGCCTGAGACACAAGAAGAGACGAATATACGAGCCTAAAGATAAAGTGGACAAACAAGTTAAGATTTCTGTTCCAAAATACTGCAGTAAACAAGAATATATATCAGCAAGGAACAAAGCTAAATACTAAAGATATAACCACTCAAAGAATCAAAGATTTATTTAGAAATGAAGCATAAAACAAGTAGATTAGTTCCCAATACTTTAGGACAAACTTTAGTGGTATTGGAGGGCTCTTGTATGATGTTTTCAAAGTATATTTTTAATATCCAAGTGGCTGTAGCAAATATTTTCTACAACAACAAGTTTCAACAACGAGAATAAGCAAGTAATCTGACAAAAAGTTTACCAACAAGTAGTAGAATGATAGTAATGGATTACAAGCAAATTTTCACGGTTGAAAAACAAGTTAAAATTGAAGATATAGAGTGATTTGTTTTATCCCTAATGGATGTAGATTTTATTAAGTTATAGCTCCAAGAATAATAGGTGAATCAAGACGCCCTAGAGGCTTTAGCAAGCTTAAAGAATCAAGAAACGATTCCAACTTGAACAAAATCAATATCTCTCTAAATCATGTTTACCAATGAGAAAAATTTATTTCTCCAATGCAAATAAATATTAGTGCCTTGCAAAATGGGTTATGGAGTCTTTTTGTATTAAGTTAGGTCTACTAAATCTTAGGGGGTGTAATTCCTTTTACTCCCTTGAGATAACAACCCTAACAAGGTAAAGTCTAGGAGGGTGTAAACCCTTTTACTCCTCCTAACAACCTTTGCAATAGCCTTTTCAACAAACCAAAATGATAAAACTTGGTGGAGGTTGTAAAACATTATACTCCTCCAGGGATCTAGCCAATAAAAACCATGGAACAAGAAAGAAACCTAACAAAGTGCTGATTTTCCTTACCAATTCCAAAACATTCCATGACAAACCCTAGTTACCAAGTATTTTTCACCATCAAAGAAAGAGAATGAGCCTACAATAGACAGAACACAACTTCATTGCATAAGAAAAGTGCCAAACCATATCACAAGATAGAGAGAGAATGAATTTTCCCAAGAGGGTTCAAATTTCATCCAAGTAGTCCTCTCACAATGGGACAACTATGATGAAAATGAAATAGAAATGATCCTTATTTATACAAATCCTCTAAAAAGTGTTTGTCCACTTAACTTTAGGGTAAACCACAAAGTAAGGGGAAAACAACCCTTACTTTTCCCCTTTACAACTTTAAATTTGATTTTATACAAAAGAAAACCCTATTATGAGGAAAATCTCTCTATGGCTAGGGTGAACCACAACATACAGGTATGAATGCATAAATCAACTCAATTCCAACATATGATATATAAAATAATGTGAAAGAGGATTAAGAAAGAGGTCTACCTCATCCAATGTTCGATGATGTCCACCATTGAGCACTTCGACCCAAAACTTTATACCTGCAACAAATTTTCAACAAACAAGCATAACAAGGATATAGTGATAATATAATAGGTTAGCACATTAGATAGCATAATCCATCAATATACAAAACAAACATGCCCATGGATCATAACACATATATTTGCAAGATATCAATTGGACGGGAAATGAGTATTTCTATTAATAAATGATCAACAAAAGTGAGACATTACATACTTCCGTGTCGACACGATTCAGAACCAAGAAACCGAGTTCCTTCCAACTGGGCCTCCACCACTTCAATCCTCCACCAAAGGATAGATCATATAAGGGAGACACAGAGGTTCTCCATTAGTAAGGGAAGATATTGGGGGCTGAAAAATTGTGTTCAGGCTTAAAGGACAAAGGGATGCAGACTCAATAATGAAGTAATAATTTCTTGAGAGTAACTTTTCTCTCGAAGTTGAATTCTCTCCCCCTTTTGCATAGCCTGGAATTGGCTTCTTTATACCCTTCAAAATGAAACTGAAGGGCCGAGTCATAACATTTCCAGTATGTGGAAGGCCAAGGATTAGATATCTCCTGTCGTGACATGGAAACCCGACATTTAATTTTGATTTTCTGGCACAAATCCCAATGTATGTGGGATGTAGTGGAGTAGCCAGCGTATACACTTGATGTATAGATTGCAAGGTGCGTACAAGTGGAAAATATTTATTTTTGTCTCTGGATTCATCAATAAGGGAAAGTAAGTCTGCATAGGGAAATGGAGTAAGTCCCTCTTTACAAGATTTCATAGGGTGAGGCAAATATTTCTATAACAGATGCCCCCTAATGTGTGAGGTCAGAGGAGTATCTGTGATGGCTGAAATACATTATAAATAACCCAGAAGTGGAGTGGTAGAGGACTAGCTGGACGAACTCAATTTCTCATTACATTCTGCACTGACTTTGCATACATGGCTACCAAGAATACACTGCAGATCCATGTGAAAAATATACCAAAGAAGTGTCTATGGCCATGAATAGGAAAATACAAATGCAGTTACATGCCGATAGCTGTCATAGTCAGGAACAAGGCCCAATAAAACCAGTCTCAAAATCAATCTAAAGATATTTTCATACCATGGAGTACAATTTGATCTCCCATGATCACTAAAGTCGTATAGGTACTGGTCCAATGAAAAGGAAGCAACAACTCAGGAAAGCTACAACCACATAGTGATGTCTTCAAGTCTTCTACACAATCTGCCAAAGGTGCAAGTCTACATCATGTGAATAAAGGAGTTGAGGTCGAACATAATGAGACATCGTTTGATTACCGGTCATTGATGTATACCGTTAACAAACATGAGACAACCTACYGATAATGAAAGTAGGTATCAAGGCACCGAGTACATTCTTACAAGTGTGAATAGAGGAGTTGGTGTCAAACACCTGAAGAATCCATCGATCAGGAGACATTAATGTATTCCCAACCGTCGATGGTGAGAGAGCCTRCCACTAATGACTGCAAGCCTCAAGGTACTCATAAGACTCTAGGTCCCGTTTCCAGATAATGGGATGATGTCGATGGAAAGAGACCCGCTGAAAGGAGAGCATTAAGGCATCTCTCATCAGTGATCACGAGGTACAAAGCAGGAGCTTCATGATTTGGTGGAAATCGGATGAAGAACAAGTTCACGAACAAACGACCCTGTGCGTCTTTCGCGTGTGCTAAGTGCAAGTGGTACACGAAAAATACCCTCTAAATAGAAGCCAATGATGAAAAACTACTGACAAAGGCGAGGAAACCACCAATAATGCTAATGGAATTCAAGACACTACACGAATCCCAATGTGTGAATAGATGTCTTGCTGTCAAACATAAGGGAAACCAACCAGTCAACGACTAATGATGAAATGTCAACTGTTGGGTTCAAGGTGAGCTACCAATGATGAAAGTAGGTCCAGGGTGCATGATAGGACTAAAGTATCATGTGATTCTGAGACAAATTGAGGGTATGGCCGACATGCAAAGTCAATAGTTTTGAGGAGTGGCCGACACAGGTTTATATACTTCCTTTGAAAAAGAGCATGATACATATGGTAGACTCTGGTAGCATAGACCCAATGATAAAATCATGAGATGCAAGAGGCATCAATGAAGTTCTCTGTAGGGACTGGAAGAGTAACCAGTTGGTAGAGAAGACTCTGTAACGAGCTCAGCTTCCTAAATCCATGCTAAAACCAAAATTATGATGAATGGACTCAAATAACTTTGCTCTTTGTTTAAAGGCGACACGACTGCTGCCGATATAAGATAATACTCCCTTCCCACTTGTATTTTTTTTTTTTTCATAACAAACGAATGGTATGATACATATGAGGAAACGAGTGTTGCAAGTAAGAAAAACTAGTTCCAGTAGTGGAATTTACCTATGCTCAATGCAGGGTAGTGCATGTGGGAGATGGACACTCGGGGAATGTTCCCTCCTAGGTATAGGGTATCAAATTGCGAAGGATATAAACAAGGCTTTGTTGGTTGAGGATGCAAAACGACTGAGGTAAATAGTTTATAACGCAAAGAGAGAACCGACTATAGGCTCAATAATGCAAACAAGGGCATGGGATGCAATCACAACTTAATGCCAAAAAATGTCCTTTTTTATGTCTTTTAGTATACTTGGTGTGAAAAAGGGATAAAATTGTACCAAATAGACGTCTTTTCAAATCCAATTTACGAGTGTGAAAAAGACAAGTTCACTCGACGATATTTTCTATTTTTGGTAACGAGTCGGAAAAGAGATTAAATAAGACTCATGACCTTTCAATTCCAATTTAACGAGTGTGAAAGGGACAAATCACTCAAAAATATTTTTTCTTTTTGAACTCGTCGGAAAAAATCTTAACTCAGACTCGTTAGGGAGATTCTAGGCAGCAAGTCATGGGGGAGGCCAAGGCTCCCATGCAAACCTTCTGTGGAATGTCAGTATCTTACGAAGAACCGACACAAGCTTGGGAAGACCCAAATCTCTCTAAGTCGAGGAGGAAAAAGTGCTAACGAAGGTTATCGTCTCCGTGATGTATCAAATAATGTCTCTTCCTGGAAAAGACATAGGCAGAGGCATTGGATACCCCACAAGACCATCCCAATCAAAGGGAACCTCATTAAGACTTGGAGGGAGAGAACTCGGGATGAGTAAAACTCTCTCTTGTTTATAAGGTGAAGTACTATAAATGCTAAGGACATGGAATAGAAGGTATAGAACGAGAACCAAAAGAGCGGGATCGACCAAAAATTGCATTGGCATGACCGCTCCTTGAGACTTGTCACTCTCCAAGAGAAGAGTGGGGTCGACCAAAGAATGCATCAGAACAACCAATTCTTCAACCATTGGTTGAAAAGGATGCGAGAAAACAAGGTCAAGAGGTGCATCACCCCCAAAAACAAGAGTGTTGTCGGTCAAAGATTGCATCGACACGACCATTGGTTGAACAAGATGCGAGACAACAAGGTCAAAGGATGCATCATCCCCTAAAGGAAGAGGCATGTCGACCGAAGATTGCATCGGCATGACCGCTGTATCAACCAATGGTTGAAAAGGATGTGTGATAATAGGGACCAGAGACACATCACCCTTAAAAATGGGAGTGAGGTCAGGTGATGATTGCATTGGCATGATTTTCGTGTCAATAAATAGAGAATCAGGGTGCAGAGAAACCACAGATGCCTCAAAATGCAAAGGGCCCTTAGGTGAGCCCCACGCTTTAGGTATCTCATTAGTAATAGGACACAAATGGGTAAGGTGACTTCCTTCGCAAGTCCTGCAAAGGAATCTGGCCTTAGGTTTGAAACGTCTAGGATTCTCAATCATATGAATGCCCCCAACATAACTTGCATTGGCTAGTGACATTCTCCTGGCATGACTTGTAGAGGCTAGTAGATAATCTCCAACATGACTAGAAGAGGTTGGTGATGAATCCCCAACATAACAAGTAGAGGTTGGTAATGCATGTGCAATGTGACTAGAAGTGACCAGACATGTGCCCATAACATGACCTGTAGTGGCTGGTTGTAGGTCTTCAACATGACTTGTAGAGGTTTTTGACCAATCTCCAACATGACTAGCAGAGGTTGGTGATATGATGCCAGTATGACACACAGTGACATGACTTGTGCCCCCATCATGACTTGCAACGACTGGTTGCAGGTCTTCAACATAACTTGCAGAGGTTGTTGACCAATCTCCAACATGACTAGCAGAGGTTGGTGATATAATTCCAGTATGACACACAATGAATAGACTTGTGGAGGTAGTGAATTGCTGCATTTGAGACCAAGGTCCAAGGAAATATTGGTTTTGATGAATTACAGGCCAAGAAGGATCCTAGTTTACACCCTATCCCTATCCGACAGGATAGTATCCTCCTCCATACTGATTCATAAAGGGTTGTAAGGGCATCAACACCGAGGAAGCCTCTTGCGAAGAGAAAGCGACATGACAAGGGTTACTCATGTGAGGATATATGTTTCCCCCAGATGAAGGAACTTCGTGAGGGGGATTTCCCATACTATAAAAATAACTCCCCCTAGATGAAACACCAGAGGATAGACGAAGGTCTTCCATGGGAAAAGTGTTCGTAGGAACCGATATAGCAGAAGAAGGATGAGTGGACAAAGTGTAATAAGTATAATGATTGCCTAACTGGGCACTTACTTCTCGCATAGTGGACTCATAGGAAGGAAGATTCCAACCTCCTATCGTAAGAGGTGTTTGAAGGATATGACTCCCACCAAATGAAGAAGGAGAATAAGGAGGCATCATGCCCCCAGAACCAAAACTTGTATTTGCATAAGGAGGCGAGACAGAGGATGGAAAGTGCGAAGACATATCGGGCATACCATGAGAAAAATGATTAGAGACCCAAGGCATTGACTGAGTATCATAATTCTGCCCACCATTATAAAAAGTGGATGGATTTTCCCCCATGAAATGGGTGAATGTCAAGGGGGGGGGTATTAGTAAATGAGGGATCCAAAGGAGCTCCACTATCCATGATAACGAAACTCAATACAAAATCCTAAGGCCAACTAGTAATCAAAGAGCACACCAAAAGTCAAACGACCAATATGCATGCAAACGGGGTAAAGTGGCTGAGTGGCCTCCCTCCCTAAAGAAGGTATGTATCATCCAAGAGGGACTTGAGAATCCCTGTGATCTAGGTGGATATCAGTGGCCACCCACCTTTTCCAATTGGCTCAAAACAATTTTCTGGCAATTTTGGCAATTTACTATTTTTAGCAGTTTTAACTTCTGGGGATATTTTGAGGGCCTAAATGAAGGTTTTTCAAGATAGAGATTCTCAATGATAATCTAAGGCATGATTGATACCCCAAAATTAATCTCCTCGACGACACCTTTCCAGTGGGCTATCATACGCCTAAAACATTGATCATATGCAAAAGTTATGACCCCAGGAAGTTGATGTACTAACTTACCCAAACGGGGCCCACACGACTTTTGGCATTTCATCTCCTAGGGTTAGGTTTTTGGATGTCTAGGGTTTTTGGCATTCCAGTTTATTATAAAAATGCCTTCAGATCCTCATTGCAATCATCTTCTTGCGAATGCGAGTATCCTTCACATCTCTTCTCAAAGATAAGCTACCACCATTCTAGCGAGTCTTTCACTCTGTATTTTTATAGTCTCTGTACATTTATTTCATTAATAGAAATTGTGTATTACTGCATCTTTGTGTTTATGGTTACATCTCTGATACATTTATGTTATATTATGGGATATCCACGATATCTCTGTGCATTTCTTTATTATATCTCCTTTCTCATTTCGTGCCAAAAATAATCTGGATCACCCTGCTAAAGATCAGAGGTAACATAATCAGTTATAGGTGCCCTCGTGGGATTAATAGCTAGTCGGTCAGATCCCCCTGGAGAGGTAATCCTCCATAAAGGCTATGTGCTGTCTGAACCCTATCTGACCCAGGGTACTAGCAGAATAACCTCTACAAGTAACCTATGAGATACCTAAGTCAAGCAACTAATAAACCACTATATAACTGATGCATAGGTGAGCAGTCTGTTGGACACACCTACCACACTTAGAGGGGGGGGGG
>SNQJ01S0201390.1:0-16870 GCA_010110895.2 Picea sitchensis | reverse complement strand
TTCCCAATAAACAACAACACACCTATCTATCTTTTAATGCTGAAATATGGACAGAAATAAGAGCTTCCTAACAGCAACTAAAATGCATGTGTAGACACAGGTATTTTTGGTCTATGACCCTGGATAAAACCCCCTCGGGGAAAACCAGTTTTGAGATATGATGTATATATGAGGTAGAGCAACAATCTAATACAGTAAATACAATACAATAAGAACTTGGTACAATAGCAACTCCAGAATGAAGAAGTATCCAAGCTCAAACTTCCAGAAGGAGAAATGTATGGTGCGCCCCCTCTGAAACTGCCAGATTTGCTCTAGAATCCAACTGAGATGCCTGATAGCTAAATCCCTCCACAGGAATGACTGTCCTGCTCCTCTGATCACTATGCAACTGACATCAATGGATTATGATGGCTAGAAATCCCTCCAGGTGACAAACAACCTGCTAAAGCCATGCGCCCTCCTCTGCTGAAGAATCCCTCCAATAAATCAATGGTGAATGCTGCCCCAAGTCTCCATATCTGAATACTAGCAGCCTCCTCCAAAGCTCCAATCCCTCCAGGTGACAAACAGCCTGCTAAAACCATGCGCCCTCTCCTCCTCTGCTGAAGAATCCCTCTAATAAATCAATGGTGAATGCTGCCCCAAGTCTCCATATCTGAATACTAGCAGCCTCCTCCAAAACTCCTCATGCAACAAGTCTCATCTCTAAACTCCAAAAGCTCCTCAAGCTATGAGCAAAGCCTCCATGAAGAATGCGCACCCCCTTAGCCTTTTCTGTCTCTCTTTAGCACCAAAAGTGAACCTAGATCCAAGTGATGAGGGATCATCCCTAATCATGCTGAGATCTAAAATTAAAAGTAAATGACCAACCCAATTTTTGCCAATTCTAAGTCACTTATATGTCCCTCAAAAATCACCAAAAGTGTAGATTAATGTTCACTTTTACCAAAAAGTGACATTTGCACTTTAACCAAAGTCAAAACACAAATAGACATACATGACTGCTTATGTCCTCTTAAAACAGCAAAAGAAAGACAACAAAACAGTTGAAACTTACAGCCAACTAGGTCAAGGATTTACCTGCTGGCGTTTCATTGGACCTCAGAATTTCAACATGGAGGCCCCATAGAGGGCCAATCGCTTGTCATCTAGTGCTATGTTTGGACCTAAAAGGGCCAACATCTCCCAAAAGGGCTAGATCGCCTTTCAAGTTTATTGCTCATTTAGGGTTTCTTTTAGCAATTTAATGTAAAAAAAATGATTTTTGCCATAGTCTTGTCGGCCATTTTAATGACCTAATTTTAATTAAAGGTCGTTAGAATGATATATATTGAGGATGTTTTCTCATTTGAACATACACAACTCACTCACACTTGTGAGGTCTGATTTTTCCCTCCTAGGTATTTCTTCTTTCTAATTGAGGCGCACTTGTTATTGGAAGATTTTTTGGCATCTTTGGCATTTATCTTGAAGGAAAGTTTACAACTAAGGTTTGCAATAATGCTTTCTTCATGATATGTGCTAGGGATTTTTTGCAAAACTTCTAATTGAATGGTTGTAGGTTTACTTCTTGCATTTGCTTATTAAAATTGTTGATTGAAACCCTAGGTAACAAGCACAAGTGGTAGGTCATTAATATATGTCCCCTTAGAGAGAAGGCCATTGAAGAATAGGGATTGAGCCTAGCCTTGCTACACTCCTCTAAGCAGTTCCCCTCAAGCTAGCATTTCTGAGTTTGAGTAGGCTGAAGAGGGTATTTCTCCTAGGCTGGGGTTATCTACACCTAGCTATCATTTCTAGGGTTTGAAAGCTCCTACTTAATGGCTATCTCTCTCTCACCTCATCCTTAAATTTATCATTTATGCCAGCCGTTTTGCCAAGCTATTCAAGGAAGGAGGAAAGAGCACGAGCCTTTGCTTAAGCAACACCGGAATAAACCTCCTTCCCTTAGGGTTTTTATTCCAGGTGGCCCCGCTTTTGCAAAGATATCTTTAGAAACTTTCCTCTAGTCTTTAAGTCTTCATCCTTTCAAAACATTGTGCCCCATTCAAAAGTTTGACTCCATACCCCTAAGTAATCATCTCTAGCCTCCAACGTTGAAGTCTTAGTGTACAAAACCACTCTCTAAACTATAGTCTTGAAACCCTAATTCAATGTAAAACTAACCTTAATTAGGGGCTCGCCACTAAATATTCATCTTGACTTAAATCCTGTTGAATATAAGTAATTAAATGATGATTTGAAGCATTTATTGCCTATATTCAACATTTGTTGGATACATTGTTGGTTTGATCATCTTGATAGTTATTGATGAATTGATGCTTTTTCATAGCTAATTGATAAAATTTTGACTTCATTGGTATCTATTGTCTTACATTGCTTATTAATTGATATCGCATACTAATAGCATTTTAACCCATTGAGTTATAGCCCAAGATATATATTGTATCATCATGTTCGAGTTCTGGTGTGTTTTCCTTTGGGAATACACTTCTTTATTAGATGATTAGACGAACTGTCTGACCTTGGTGGTAAACTATGAAGGGGAAACTTGTCTTAACTTGGTACCTTAGCTCTTCAAAACCCCCAAAGTTGCCGGGGACGCCTCCTCCCAAGCACTCTCCAACAGAAAGAACCGTCTCATTGAGGTGACATTGGTGGGAAGGTTCCACTAATTTGCCTCAAATCTTTAGCCTTTTGGACTCACAACCGTAAGATAACAGTACATCAATTTCCTAGGATCGTAACCTTTTCATACTATCTCCGCTTGATGACACCATACATTGTTAGAAAGATTCCATTGAGACTACACCGTTGATATGAATATTATCCAAACAAACTCGTATTCTGGACCATTCATGCCCAAAAAACGCCGTCTAGGTTTCAAACGCAATTTTGCCCAGTGACCCGAAAATCATAAAAATAGTAAAATTGTGCTACACTATGAAACTCAAAAGCAAAGAAACACGAGGTATCCAAGTGAATAGCTGTACAAATTAATATCCACTGATCATTAAATCATGGCCTGAATGTTTGTAAAATATAATTTTTTCATTAAAATTTAAATATCTTGTGTATTTTTTAGTAAACTGTCACGGAAATCATTGGTCCTATCGGGACCTAAGTCTAAGTCCAGAAAACATTTTTCCATTTCTGAGGATACTCAGGACTATTTTCAATCAAGCAAACAAGGGGAACCTCATTGTTTTCATTGCCATGATTCATCTCATAAGATCATTTATTTTTGTTTGGATGTGATTTTTTATTATCCTGCCGTGACTTATGATTCAAGGGTGAATATCATATTTTAGTATCGATGTTTGATGTACCATTTATTATCTTATACATCTTATATATAAGCTTATTTTACATTTATGTAAGAATGTGGCGTTTGTTTGATGTTGATGTTACTTTTATGAGTTTAAAAATTTGAAAAAAAGTTTTATGTATTTTTTCAAGTTTCTCTCGATATCTATATTTTCCTCGATATTTCCGATAATTTCAATTTTGGACCCCAACAATAAATTCCCGATAACGATAAATGTAACATTGATTTAATTGTAATAAGCCACGTTTAATGTAAACTTATAGAGTAAAGTCTTTATGTATTGTGTAATTAAGTGTTGACGAGAAGTGGGTTTGTGCTTGGGTCTGGCCAACTCTCCAAATATTGGTTGGTCAGTATACAGAGACATGTATAATAATAGCAGGGTTATCATTCAACGTCATTCTCATGCAGTCCGGGTAGTCCCTTAGTGAAGTCTATGTGATATGATACTTTGTACATATTTGTCATAATAATAAGTGGCATACTTCATTTTTGTTGTTGCTATACATGATTGTATCTTATGTGTGTAAGTAATTGGTGTTTGAATGTATTTTTACTCTTCTTCTCTATTTATTTCATCACACCTCATAAAATATTGAAGTTTATTGTACTAATGTATTTTACATTCATGTGATTTCACATGCAACATCTAGCATGTTTGTCGATTGAAGACTAACATGGAACTAATGAAGAAGATGGTAGTGTTTAATGTACCCAAACGCTATATTCTTTGTTCAATAGGGATTTCTCGTGTAGTCTTTGTTATCTATCGTGCTTTGTAGTTTTAGGTCACAAAGCAAGGATAGAGGGACAAATCGGCTTAACGGTGAACCTTTCCCACCCAAATGTCACCTCAATGGGAGGTTCTTTCTATTCAAGGAAGCTAGCCCAGGGGAGACATCCCCAAACTTGGCCTTGAAAGAGGCGTAAGATACAAGGTCAATCTTTTTTTAGAAGCTCCTCCTCATAGGTTACCACCAAAACAGAAGGTCCGACTAATCAACCAATAAAAGAAGTGTATGCCCCGTAGAAATCACCCTGCATCAAAGACAATAGCAACAATAACATATATATATTTGCAGCTATAACTCAAAGGGTTAGTACTTTTTAAACTATCTGATTTCAATCAATAACCAATGCAATAGATACAAGATGAAGTCAACGCTTTGTTAATTAGCTTATGGAAGACTGTCAATTCATCAATATCTAAAGAGATGATTAGGCCAACAATATGTCCAATCAACAACTTTCTCAACAAATGCTTCAAATCATCATTTAATCGCTTATACATAATTTTATGGTACAGGGACGCAGATATTCAACTATGACGCCAAAATTTCTGGATTAGTTAGCAATGTTAGTTAGGGTTTCAAAATTTAAAGTTTTAAAGGTAGTTTTGTACACTAAAGCTTCAACGCTGGAGATCAAATCAATGCCTTAGGCAAAATGGAGTCAAAAGATATGGGCACAAGGTCTCGAAGGATGATAAACCTCGAGACTAGAAGGTAGGGTTCTATGGTGCCGCAAAGGCAAGGCCCTAGAATCGTAACCCTAGGGGAGAGGGGCTCACTCGGGTGTTGCTTAAGCAAGGCCTCAGGCTCTTTCCTCCCTTCTCTAAATCATCTTGGCAAACGGGCTAGCCTAAAGCATAAATCAAGGGAGAAAGTGTTTTCGAATAAGGCTTTCAAACCCTAGAAGGTGAAAACCCTAGGTGTAGGGCACCTAGGCCTAGGACGCCTCTTTCTGCTAACTTATAGACTTCAACGCTAGCTCAGAAGAAAGGAAGACAAGTGTAGCAACGACAGGGCCTCTTCTTTTTCTTCAATGGCTAAAAATATTTCTCAACAAGGGACATGTAACAATAACCTACTTGTGTGCTTGTTACCTAGGGTTTTAAATCAACAATATAATAAGCAAATGTAAGAAATTATACCTACAACCATTCACTACTTAAGTTTTGCAAGAAAAATTTACTTACATGTCATGAAGAAAAGCACAAGCAAAACCCTAGTCGTAAACCTCTGAGATAGAAATGCCATAAATGCCAAAAATATCTCCAAGAGCAAGTGTTTCACTTTAGACAACAACTCCACCTTAGGGCGAAAATCAGATTCTACTTGTGTGAGTTGAGTGTTGTGTCAAAATGAGGGAAAACATCCCTAATTTATATCATCCAATGACCCTTAATTAAAATTTAGTCATTAAAATAGCCGACAAGGATGACTACTAAAATCATATTTTCTTACATTTTAGTCGCTAAATAAACCCTAAAATGAGCAGGCAAGGCATCGCCTAGCCCCTCTGAGGAGACGTTGGCCCTTTTAGGGCAAATCTCAAGACTAGAAGACAAACGCTGGCCCTCTCTGGACCTCCAAACTCTGCCACACGCTAAATCAGCTTGTAAAGCTACACTGAGGACGCTACGATCTTTGAGGACGCCCCTGGGTCATCAGTATTGATTTGTGTACTAGAGGTGTTCCCCATGTGTTTTCCTTTCTTAGCACATGTGGGAAAGCCATTTGGCACTTTGTCCTTGTCCTTTATGTCTATTTGTACTTGGATTCTTGAAGAAGTGCAAATGTCACTTTTTGGTAAGTGAACATTAAATCACACTTTGGTGATTTCTTTTGAGGGGACATAAAGTGACTTAGGGAATTAACCCAAAAGTGGGTTATGAGGTCACATTTACTTTAGGTGATCTTCAACCCTGATTAGGGATGATCTCATCCCTTGGATCTTTAGGTTTCACTTTTGTTTTCCAAAGAGGCAAATGAGCTAAGGAGGGGCGTATTCTTCATGGAGGCTTTTGCTGATAGCTTGAGGAGCTTTTGGAGTTTGGAGATGAGACTTGTTACGAGGAGCTTTTGGAGGAGGCTGCTTGTGTTCAGATCAGGAGACTTGGGGCAGCATTCACCATTGATTTATTGGAGGCATTCTTCAGCAGAGGAGGGAAGCGAGATGGCTTTTGGCAGGTTGTTTGTCACCTCGAGGGATTTCTAGCCATCATAATCCATTGATGTCACTGTATTAGTGATCGAGGAGCAGACAGCCATTCCTCGTGGAGGGGTTTTCTATTCTGGCATCTCAGTTGGATTTTTGGAGCAGATCTGGTAGTTTCAGAGGGTGCGCACCATACATTTCTCCTTCCGGCAAATTTTGAGCTTGATACTTCTTCATTCTGGAGTTACTATTGTACCAGGTTCTATTGTATTGTATTTACTGTAAAAAATTATTGCTCTACCTCATATATAAACACTAGATCTCAAACCGTTTCGGGGTTTATCCAGTATCATAGACCAAAATACCTCGTATCTACACATTGCATTCTTAGTTGCCTAGGAAGCTCTTTATTTCTCATTCCATATTTCAGCATTAAAGATAGATAGGTGTGTTACGGGTTTATTGGGAAAGTATAAATGTAATTTATCTAACATAAACCTACTTGCAAGGGCACCCAATCATTTAACAACAACCATAACACATCGCCTAAACTAAAATCTTCCGATGGCTGTTTATAAAATGTACAGAAACAAATTATGACAGTTAGAAAACTTAGTGTCTTAGTTCAATAAAGATTGCACTAAAGAAGACTTTACTGATATGACCCGATTTTTCTACAAACAGGATACCACTGCTAGCAATCGGGAACCCTAGGCTGGGCCTGGCGCCTTGGATGAAAACCGCCCTTTTCTCTCCTCTCGCAAATGCCTCGATCAATCATCGCCCGTTTCTCGCTCGATGTGATTTAACAACTATCCTAGATGGGCTCTTTTCAAATTTCATGGAGGTCCGAATCGATTCTTCATGTACCAATTCGGTACCGGTCCATTTCTGCATGGTCCCCGGTGCACATCAAAAAAACTTCGCTCTCCATGGGCTCATTAGTTGATCTAAAATGAAGAAGACTTGAAATACTTGAATTATTTGTAGCCGTAAATGTTATGTGTTTAAAAGCAATGGATCGCTTTTGCAACAAATAGATTAATGGATTACTTATGCAAAATAGGATCACTTTTAAACACATAGATTAATGGATTACTTATGCAAATACATATAGACAACAAAGATAATCCACGAACATAAGCACATAAACACAACAATTGATAAAGGAGTTCACCCTCTCTTGGGCTACATCTCCGGGTCCAACTTCCAATGGATCATTATTATTAATTGCTCAAAGTGCTCAAAACATAAATCTTACAATGCTCAAACCGACAAAACGACTGCTCCAATGGATTCAAAGCATCCAAAAAACCCCTATCTAGGATTTTACGGCACCTCAATTCCAAGTAATGTAAAAACGCAATAGTTAGGTCTTCCCTGAAGTTCCCCTTCAAGCTTGTTGTCTCGCATCTACAAATTGCACCTTTGTTGTGTGAACTCGCAATACACGCGAATAAATAGCTGAAAACTCATAAAGACCGGCGAATCACTAATGGTGTGAAACTGTGAGATTTCGTTAAGGGCACGCTAACCCCTAACCGCCTAGGCACCGGGCATATAATATAGACCTCGCTATAATAAAAGGCCCGCTATGCTAAATAAAGTAATGACACATGGCTGGTCGGTTTTCAAACCGTGCAAACCACTTTAAACAAAACCCCGCCAGATACAAAGGTCACATGGTATATACACGGTCACGCTATGGTTGAAACCCCCGCTTCGTCCGCGCTTAGTGTATAGCATATGGTAGACATATGCTTATAACAAATGACCACTTATCGGGCTAAGCTCCGCCCGACCCGCCAATGGTTACAAATTTCGATTTTAAATATAAACCAACGCACATAAGGTTACGTTATATCAACCCATGGTCCGCTGGTCTGACGGTCTTCTGCGCAGGCATGCATAGAGGAGGAGGTCCTGTGGGTCGAACTCCCCACGGACTCCATTACATTTTACATATAATAATCAACCAATCCTGGGGTGCCACGGCAACGCATGATTGGGCCATGGTAATCTAACACTTTACACCAACAGCCACGGTCGACTCTGCCCCAACCAATTCGCCATCCATTATCAATCACACTGCCACCACACCCATCTACCGTATCGACTCTCGCTTTACCGCCAACCAGACGACCGCAGCGGTCAACAAATTTTTGCCTCGCTTGACTTGATGAACAGATGGTAATATCTCTGCCCCGGATTCCGCTTGAGACTTAAACGAGTTGGCGCTAGTTCCGCGAACGACGAGGCTTACGCCTCGTCCGCTTTGAAATCCATTCCGGCACTTTGAATTTTTGAGCAAAATTTGATCCTCTGATCACACCTCCCTATTGGAAAGATTTTAGACCTCCAAATGATTATTTTCAGTCTATTTGAAGATTTGGGTATAGTTCCCTCACCTTCCAAACCTCAATCCACTTGGCCTTGCTTGATTCGTCCCTACTTGTTCAACTCGAAGATACTCCACATTTCCCTGTTTTGAAGTTCAGATTCGGCTAAGGATGGTGTCTTCCTGTAGTTTTGTTAGATACTCTTGAGAAAATCATCTATGGAAGGAATTCAACATGCTCTCCTTGATCATCAATCAATGGAGGCTCATACAACTTCAAATTCTCAACATTAATAACCGCAGATACATCTGCATATATGAGGCAAATCTAAACGAAGCATTGTTACCAATCTTGTCGATAATCTTGAAAGGACCATAATTGGTTTCAACTTTTACCTTCTCCTTAAGCCTCTCCTCAAAGCCGATCAAAAGCCAAACTTCATCTCCAACTTGGAAACTGCGGTCAACACGATGCTTGTCATGCCTCACTTTGCATTTCTAAGCCCGGAATTTCTTTTCAATCACCAAGCCTGCATCACCCGGATGTATCAATTTAATTTGTTCAATGAACTTCGCCTATCAATGTCATATATTGACCAACGTTAAATCTTCTTTCCCAAAGATAAAATCTAAAGGGGCTATTCTGGGCAAGAAATAAAACATGTTTTCAAAATGGCGACGCTATACCGAAGAGTGTATAGCTCGATTGTAATGATGTCAATGTAGTGTAAATGTTCATCCAAAGTTTAGGATGCTTGCCGCAATAAGCACAAAGAAGATGCACCGTTCGATTTACCACCTCTTATCCTGACCTACATTTGTCTCATGGATGAAAGTCAAAGTTTTTTGCTTAGTGTCCATGAGTGCCCATAAACTCGACCAAAACTTCCAACAAATCGGTGAATCCTTTATCGTAAATAATGGACTTAGGCAAACCTAAATGCAACGCAAACATTTTGAAAGAACAATCACCTGGTTGCGTTCTCCATTGCTACCTCGCTTAGTACATCGTATCAAAATACACATCTTGCTAAAACGACAACCACAACATAAAGATAATCATGACCTCGTTCCCCACATACATAGGTAAACCACCTACAAAAATCCATGGAAATACTTTCCCAAGGTCGAGAAGGAACTGGAAGTGAAATATACAAACCCAACTTTATATTACTAGGTTTACTTGTAGCACACAAATCTAACATCCTCGAACATAGTCATAAACACTTTCATTCATCTTAGGCCAAGAGCAAAATATCTTTGCAAATTAGCTTACCGCCTTGCCTACACCAAAATGACCAGCAATAAGAGAAGAATGTGCTTCTTCAATGTTGATTCTTTTCCCCTCGTGGAATATACAACTTGCCAAGATGGTACAAGAGATTATTATGTACATGATAATCCAATTCTTCAACATGGTTAGAGTGGCAAAGAGTTCCTTATGTTATCTCTTTTAAAGTTTCAAGATTCAAAGAATAGTTGCTCCGGCCATAACTTTCATGCATTATAGGACTCTCGGCTTAAGAATAAATCAAGCACTAATAATAGGCCTTGAAAGCATATCAACTTTGTTAAAATGCCTTTCTTATACCTTCATAAACTAAAATGAAATCGCGAAGAAAACCCATCCATCTTTGAAGTGCCTAGCTTGTCAGAAGCTTTGTTGTCTCCAGACAAGTATTGTAAAGCAAGTTGCTGACGGTGAACAGTTTGTTTCTTTTCCCAACAAATAATGCTTCCATTTTTAACACTTTTGAACCAATGCATATAATTCTTTCTCATAAGTAGGATAATTAATCGAGGCACCATTAAACGCCTCGTAGTCGAAAACAAATTGGCTTACCATATCAGAAAGGTAAAACTTCTCCCATTGCATAATTACTTTCATATGTCTGGATTTCAAAAGGATGTCTTAAAATTGGAAGTGCAAGAACTCACATTGAACTGATCTTCTCTTTCTAAAGTATCAAAGCCTGGTTGCTTGCCTCCCATTGAAAACCCTGCTTGACACATGTTGTGACAACATGTAATGGAGCTTCAATGGACTAAAAGTTAGCAATAAACTTTCTCCAATATTGGGCGTTCCCAAAAACTTTCTACTGCCACATTGTCGGGTCTCGACCATTCCAAAATGACTTTAACCTTAGAGGGATCAATTTTAATTCACCTCAACCAACAACAATATGGCTTGGCAATAAGTGAGGTTTTGCCAAATTCACATTTGGACAACTTCAAAACAACTATTCTTTCCTCAAAACATCAAAAACTTGTTTCAAATGTATAATATCCTCTGCACGAGATTTGCTAAAGATCAAAAATATCATCTAAGTAGACACAACACAACTATCCTAAAAGGCCTTAAGACATCGCTTCATAACTCTCATGAAAGTAGCAGTGCATTGCAAAGTCCAAAAAGACATTACCATCCATTCAAACAAACTCTCTTGCTTAGCCTTTAAAAGTTGTCTTCCATGTGTCTCCCCAACAATCCTGATCTGATGATAAACAATTCTAAATTAACTTAGGTGAAATATTTGGTACCTTTTAATTGATCAAGCAAATCATCAATTTCTAAGAGGGGATAACGATTCTTAATTGTAATTTCGTTCAAAGCCCCCGGTGATCAACACATAATGCTAATGCACTATACTTCTTTGAACCAATACAATTGAGATCCACATGACTTAAGAACTCTGGTACAATAACCTTTGTCTTTAACAACTCCCTAATTTGTTTTAATCTCGATTTGCTAACCGACATTCTATACATACCCATAAGCCTATAGTGACAATCTTGTTGTAATTGAATTTTATGTTGGATTCCTCTTTTGGAGGTAACCCTTAGGTTCTTTAAACATGTCTTCATACTGATTAACAACTTCAAATAAATCGATTTTAATCCTTTACATCACAACCTCAAATGCTTCGTTTCAACATCATTTTTAGGTTTGGACATTAAGAGAACAAAATTCTTACTTTTAGCATTAATCCAACCTCTTCATTTGCCCCGCGATTTATAATTGATAAATTCATCTTTCCTTAGTGTGAGCTCTAATAATGTACTCAACCCCATCTTGAAACAAATGATTATTCTCCTGACGATAGAAAATAGCTTTCCTATAATACAAATAAGGACTTCCCAACACACACCTACAAATATCCAATCTAATAACATCAAGCTCTACCTCGTCAACAAAATTTGCAGTGATATCAAACCTAAGTTTACACTTCCTTTTACATGCAACTTAGCATTGTCACATATCCAACCAAGAGGGTATGGCTTAGGATGTGACTTGTTTCCAACTTAAGTTTCTTAACAAGCCTTTAAATAAGGTTTTGCTTGAGATCCGTAATCAAATAACGTGTCTATCTTAGTATGCTTTGAAACAAACCTTTGTAAGGGAAAAGTTCAATTCTCATTTTCTCTTGTTGAAAGGTTACATTGACATTAGTATTACTTGAAGAGCTAGTACTTGCAACAAAACCATTACTTTGGTAACCCATGGCTGCGATCTTGTTTCATCTAACTGAACCTAAATCTTTGCCTAACGGGCCGCATCAAATTTTGACTTCCTTTTGTTGTTGTTGCCAAACTTTTGGTCTTTCTAGATGAAGCTTCCAACAATGGTCTTTATCATGCCATCTTTTGAACAATGTTTACATGTGAACTCTTTTCTCCCTCTTTCATTAAATCAACATTCTTCTTCCCGCCATTGCCCTTGAACTTCTTTCCCTTGTCTCCATGTATAAACTTCTTCTTGTTACCCTCATGAGTATCAAGCTTTCCTTGTTTCCAAATGAGTAGTTCAGACACAAACTTCATCTAGATTCATGATTAACATTAGTATAGTATGTCTCAAATAACTATGTAACATACCAATATATTTGAGCAAAGTTTCCTGAAATATAAATCTACCCCAAACCAAATCTCTTCTCCTAAATTCCTCACTAAAATTTGTACATTCTGTCCTTTAGCTTGGTCTAAAAATTCCTTCCATTCCATAGTTGCCTTTTGTTTTATATGCCAATGGATAAATTTTTTTTAATTTAATGAAAATCATTCCAAGAAAGCAAAATTTACCATGCTTTTTCATATCCTCCCGAGTCTTGGATTCCCACCAAATAAGTGTCGCACTATCCAATCTTAACGGGCAAGCTGAATTTTGGTTTCATCATTTGAATTTTCTCACATTCTACAATATACTTCAATTTGATCTATCCAATTATCTAACTTCTCAAAGATTAACTTCCATTGTATGTTACAATTCAAATTTGGCATCAAGCTTTTAATGAAGGAATTTGAGAAGAAGTTTTACCATGCCCCTTGGAGAGAATCTTGGAAGAGGTCTCAACCTGGGTAGGAAGAAGAAGAAGAAGATGACAGAGATGAAGGAGGAGAGGTGGTGGAGTAGCTAACCATTCCCTCCATTTCCATCCGAGCTTTGTCACCACTGCCTCCCTTATGCATTGTGGTGGGGTTGGAGCCTTCACCCCTCAAGCGACAATATGTTCCTTTCCATCAAGATCTTCATCATCTCTCTCATCTCCATGACAACCTTTCTCAGATATTCATCTTCTGCAGGAACTCTCGTTTCATGACTTTCTGTGAGTCATGTTTGGTGAATGTCTCCCTAAAACTTGAGGTGAATGAATATGCTTCCTCATTGTTGATGAGAAATTGTCTCTACAAGTTGCTCTTCTCCTCTTGTGAGTTTCAACCTAGAGAGCATCGGGAACAAAACTAGTAAACAATCAAGTCTTTCAAAACCAAGCAATTGATACCAACTTGATTCAAAAATGAAGAAGACTTGAAATACTTGAAATTATTTGTAATGTAAATGTTATGTTTTTAAAGCAACAGACGCTTTGCAACACATAGATTAAGGATTACTTTATGCAAAATACATATATATAGACAAAGAATATCATAATCAATGAACATGGGCACATAAACACAACAATTGATAAAGGAGTTCACCCTTCTCTTGGGCTACATCTCGGTCCAGCCTTTCCAATGGATCATTATTATTAATTGCTCAAAAGTGCTCAAAACATAAGTTTATAATGTTTCAAACCTATTAAAATCGATCAGCTTCCAATGGCTTCGAGTCCAAAACCCCGGTCTGGCCTCTTTCGGCACCTCAACCGGTCAAAAAACGAAGAAGTTAGGCCTTCCAGAAGTCTCCCTCTTACGGCTTCAGATCTACAAATTGCACTTTGTTGTGTGGACCGCAATACCTAATAAATAGCGAAACTCCAAAGATCGGCGCACCGCTAGAACGGTGCAAAACCAGACGGCGAGCATGCCGTTCTAACCAATAGGCACTGGGCATAGCGGGTCATAGGACTCGCTTATAATAAAAGGGCATTCCGCTATCACTGGGAAACAAAGTAATGACACATGGTGGGTCAGTTATTAAACCGTGGAAACCACTTTTAAACAAACCTCATGCAAGATAGCAATAAAGGTCATATGGTATATACAATGGTCACGGTCTATGGTTTAAACCCCACACCAACCTTTTGGTGTATAGCATACATGGTATGGACATATGCGAAAAAAAATGACCACGCAACGGTTACAAATTTTGATTTTAAATATAAACCAACGGATATACATGTTAAGTAACAACCCATGGTCCATTGGTCGGATGGTCATTGCGTATGGCGAGCAGGGAGAGAGGTCCCAAGAACCCACCTGACTCCATTAAGATTTTATACATAGTAATCAACCACCTTGGGTGCCACGTATGTTCTTCATGATTGAAGCACGGGCACCCAAATCACTTGCTATTCAACAAAGGCCACTTGCTTCCACTCCTATCTTCAATTCAATTGCCATTCAATAAATAACCGCCATTACCACACGACGGCCGGTGACGACTTCGCCAAGGCCACCGCATAACAAGTATCAAAATTTTTTGCCTGTTTGAGTTGATGAACATATTGCAGTATATCTCGCTCCAGATGTTCATTTGAGACAAAACGAGTTGCGTTGGGTTTGTGATGATTAGGGCTATGCTCTCATTCATTTTGAAGCGATCTCGAGCACTTTGAATTTTGAGCAAAATTCTGATCCCCCTCGATCATTAGTCCTCGGGATCATGCAATGTCAATCATATTTCATCATTAATTTTATCAAATACATGCATAAGACCCTAGCATATCATCTAATAGCTCAAAGACATTACACTCCACCTACTATACAAAGCCTAAGAAAAGACAAGGCAACTCCATTAAATAAAGATCCATAAGAAAAGGAAAGTTCTCAAAGGATATCATCCAAGCCATGTAATACGAGGTGGTGTGGTTCAAGGATGTCCACACGCTGAAAACCAGGAGTGGATATTATCCGTGGGTGCCTTTGTAGGAGACGAGCTATACCCGTCATGGATGCAATTCTTTTCCTTAGTCTTTATTGCCTTTATTCTTTCTTTTTATTCATTGTTTTTCTTATTTCAAGGTCTAACTAGAGGACACTGGTGTGGTGACTCAGAGTCGACAAGTATTACCCACGAAAATTTCACGTAGTCAATACAGTCGCCTGCGGATGGAGACCCTCTTCTCGCCATGCAAACTAAAGGTCATCACCATGCGGTAACCATATAGTGGCAATGTCGTACTGCTGGGTACCTATGAACATAGTGGGTTGGCTCGTGATGAGACCCCCATCCTGCATATTGTGGTCTTGTCTTTTGTTATTTTTCTTCTCGGTCCCTCTTTGTTCTTATGCGAGGCTTTTATTGCCTTCTCGGGATCCTCACCTCGGGGATCCCTGGGCGAGGCATCTCTAGGTTTTATTTTCTATGGCTTTTATCTTTTACCAGCTGCTTTTACCCCCTGGGCCTTTAGCCCCTTCTTCCCACAGGATAAAGTGTAACCCCACAAATAGGTCATCCTAATGCCCAGACTAGGGGAAAGGGATAGATGAATGGGAGATAAAATGTAAAATGATAATATGGTTGGAGCGGACGATGGCTCTTCAAAATCTCCCCTGGTGGCTAACCAAAACCTATGGATACAAGCTTGCTAGGGCACCCCGTTAATCCCTCCAACCATGGTCAAGTGGGTTAGTGTAAGATCCAAGCAGTCGTCAGAAATGTAAGGAATCTGATGCATATATCTGAAAGTTATAATGATCAAACATGACACATACCATGATACCTGGACCAATTACCTCATGGAGCAAGAGTTTTCTCTGATGCAAGTCCAAGCCGAAGGTGATGGATGCTGCTGCTGCTGACAGGACAGGTCTGATGAAAGAGAAGAAAGATGGGCCCTCTAGGGCCATGCTCAGGTCAATTCTGCTCTCAGTACTCCATGTCTAGGACCTGTGGGCCTCGAGACATGATCTCCTAGTTATCCCTAGAAATCGGGGATAACAGTCTTCATCGAGCAGTAAGTTGCTTAGGTAGAAGAATTTACGATGTTTCGAAATGAGTTCATTGAAGATTATATCGAGCAAGAAGTGAGGAACAACCATTAGACAATGCACAATTTTGAAGTGTTGTGTATATGGAATGGGGAATTTGAGTGATTCATTGTAAATGTTCCCAACATGTTAGTGGTTTGGTTTCACTGATAAGCAGAAGAGAGTAGATAGTATAAGGCCAATTGAAGGAGATGATGACAATGCAAATAGAGAAGAACTTCGATTTGTAAGTTCTGTTTATTTTTTTCAATTGGGAGAAACTGAAGGAGAATGAAATTGAATTGGAACATTCAACTTGATTTCAATTTTTTACTAGGTCTGACCATCTAAGGACTAGCCAATGGAGAGGGTGTTGAAAGTCTGATGATGTGATTTACCACTTCAATGGTCTGCATGTATTGAACAATCACAAAAACAATGCAAGAATAACGTGGTAACTGAAGATGACATTATTAAGTTATTCGAATTTTAAGAGTTGAAAATAAAGCAGTTCTTGAGTTTGAGGAATGATGTAAAAATAAAAAATCATTGAATTAATTCTTGCTATTTCCAAAAGATACAAGACTAACAACGAAAAGATACTTACATACAAGTAAAACATGAAAACATGAGAAGAATATTGTCGGAACTTACACATGTTGTACACTCATTTGTATTACTATATTTTATTATTGACCTAAAGGAGTGTTAGCGATATTTCTTGTTAAGGGGGTTGGAGTGCGAAAGGATGGGTTAAAACCCATTTGTCCTAAGTTTTGGGCAATAATGCGCCCATGATAAACAGCACGCAAGTCCGAGCGGTCCAGATTCGCGTGCCCGGATCAACGGCG
>SNQJ01S0201389.1:0-16870 GCA_010110895.2 Picea sitchensis | reverse complement strand
TGTCTATACACAGGGTCTTCACTTCGTGAACCTACGACATAACACGTGGATTCATGGGATATTTAATAATACCTCTAATTTCAATAGATATTAATAAATACCTCTCAAAATCCTTTTTTTGAATCCCCCTCCCAATACAATTTTCCAATAAAAAAGACCCCTATTTTTACTAAATACCCTTTTTATACCCCTAGATACCTATAAACCCCCCTGTACCTTGCATCTCCCAAACACCTACAATATATTGACTTTATTTTTCACAAATTAAAAACCCCCTTTATGAATGAACATGACAAGATATTAGTCAACAAGGTGAAGCCCCCGTGTCTCTACACAATAGAAGCATGTGGACAAGGTTATAGAGGAATAAAGAGACATCTTCACCTTACCTAAAAGGGTGCCTCTACACTTTCAGGTCAAACATCCCATTGACTTGATACTTGGTGCTCCCTTACCCAATGGTCTAATATATAGTTGCTCCCTTATGGAGAATGAGGAAATAAAGAATCAAATTCATGAGCTCATCTGAAAGGGCCATATTTGATTGACATCCTCATCTTGTAGGAGCCAAATTGTGTTGGTGCAGAAGAAGGATGGAACATGGTGACTCTGTATTTATTATAGAGCCTTGAACAAAATCATTGTCAAGAAATAATACCTAAACCCCCAAATCGACGATCTCCTTGATCAACTTAAGGGTGCCAAGTTCTATAGTAAGATTGATATGATGTTAGGTTACCACCAAGTTATGATAGAACATATTGATGTATGGAAGACAACCTTCAAACACTAGAAGGAGAACACCTTCTAGTAGAGGCTTTTGCATAGGTTTTTAGTGTTACAAGATTTGGAAAAAATTTCAAAAAAACCTCCACTACAACCTCCTCTATTTGAAGTAGAGGTTTTAATGGATGTTCTATATAACTAATTTTTTTTGGGCAGGTGGAGGTTATAGTGGAGTTTTTATTTTTCATTTCTTGTATTGTTAAAGTGCATCGGTGCACCCTTAATACAAAAACACCGATGCGTATAGATAAATTAAAAGGCATTGGCTCTTTTATATATAATGTGCACCAGATTCACCTTTTTGTTGTATGCAACACCGATGCTCTTATAATTGTTAGGCACCAGTTTCACATTGTTTGCATATGCAACACCGGTGCTTTCTAAGTCAGTTAACACATCGGTGCTTTTACATTCTCCAGTGCATATATTCTATTCAAAACACTAGTGTGTATATTATATCTAGAGCACTGATGGGTATTATAAACACGTGCACCATAAAATGTTGAAGTGATAAATATAATCACACATTATATCGTTTAAGGAATGATTTTTTTTTCTCAATATTTGGCACTGAAGTTTAAATATAATTAATAGGCACTGATGCATATAAACACTTAGCAAACACCAATTTCTATATCATGACATGCACCGTTTAGTGGGTTCATAAGAATACACTGCATCAATATGTATATATTTTAATTAATTGTATTTTTTTTTACAATTTTTCATTTATTAATCTCAAAATCAAATATTTTTTTATAATAATATTGTTTTTTTATATTTTTTTATTTCATTTTGATATAATGATTGCATTAATGTGTTATCCAAAATATTACACCTCTGTTACTTGCAACAATGTAAATCATCCACATATTAATTAATCAACATTGAAACATTTTACAACATTCGACAATGCAATAAAATAAGAAACCCATTTTGTTATATATAAACAAGAGACCCATGGTCATACTAAATGGTACAATGTAAAGGTCCACAATAATCAAGATACAACCAATATGTAATTGCTATACTTATTGGTAACATGTCCTCATGCAATGGGGAAATACGTCGAGTACATTAAACAAAATCCTCGTTTTTCACCGACAAATATTCCAAAACATACAACTTGCAGTAACATTTAATTAAATTGATTGTCATTCATCACTTGAATTGCTGTCATCAATCAATCTGCGTGCATGCCTCTTTTCTTCATTACTTGTAGGCGATATTGTACTTTGGTTATTTAACCTAATGTTTTATTGATTGGCTTGTTTTTTATGTTCATCCTCTTCACATTCCATCTACACACATATAAATAAAGTGTAATAAACAAATTTACACACACACACACACACACACACACACACACACACACATATAGTAGAATATACATGATTGCATAAATAAAAAGCATACCACAACAATGAGTGTTTCATAAACAATACACATTCTTTCAAATCCGTGTTGGATGTCGTCTCTCAAAATCTATTATGTTGGCTACACTCCATACTTTGTTTCTTTCATGTTTAAAACGCCATGACAAAGTACAATTGAATCTCGATATAATTAATATAAAGGTTTCTTGTTGTTTCATTAATTATAAAATGAGGGAAGTTAAACAACATAGCTACTTACAAGTTGTTCAATTAAATCTTGATGCTTGAACATATACTCACAACCCATACTTAACACAATGTTGACCAATTCTTCAATTGGATCTTCTTTGTATGTTAGCACCTATTATAAGACATCCATGGACACATATAAATTAATTATTTAAATATGAAGATCACAACAAATATGAAATATTAAGGAAGGCTGAAAATGTAAGTACTCACAAACTTTGTGATCAACCATTTTCTTCCTCGTTGTCCCGTCTTATGTGCTGAATGGGTTCCATTTATTTTTTCTTTTCTGCAACAAAACAATTAAAATTAGTATTTCATGCGATAATTAAATTTGATGTACATAAAAGAATAAATCAGTGATTACATACCTCTGATGCACATTATTATTGGGATGACTCCTCCTGTGATGCAATTATGTTCACTTCTTTTACCATATCCTTGAACACTTTTTTGGACATCCCTATGGGCATGTATTGGTTTTCCACTCATTTGTCCCTTGGAATATTCATAATCTCCCCAAAGAAATAAAAGCAAGGGATCATCATATATAAAAATTACATTTTTTGCAACAAAATATATTGGTGTGTATAGTAAATAAGTACACATCGATGCATTACACTTATTTATATGCATCAGTGCGTTACACATATGTATACACACCGGTATATGATAGAAGTGCACTTGCGAAAATGAAAACATTTTACAAACTGTTATATTCACACGATGCTTTATAAAATAATAAACACACCGGTGAATAAGTACTGTTAATTACGCATCGTCAATTGTCAACCCATAAACAAATTTAAAACATGATGGTTTCCATATAAAAAAAAATATTACTTGCATTTTAAATTAAGCGGCGCTTTTTATCTGATAACATGCGCTACTGCTCTTTGTCTGTAAAATGCGCACCATTGATGATCCAAAAGGGATCCAGGAAGGCCTAAAAATAAACTTTCTTGGAATCAGACGAAACCATCGCCATTGCGTCGGGCTCATCGCACGATTCTGACCATAATTTTTTTTTCTGAAAATGGACACCGTATGCGAAAGTTATCGCGTTTTGATCGATTTCCCAAACATGCAAAAAAAAGTTAAAGTTAATAGTCAACAGGCCGTAATGTTGACTTCAGTAGTACGTCAACATGACATGTTAATGACGTCAGCATGATGATGTCATCAGGGACACATGTCACTCATTTTTAGCATTTTCAGGCTGAGTTGGCACGATACAGATTTTGACACGTGGCATTGTATGGATGCTGACATGTGGCATGCTTAGGGTACGACACGTGCTTGTACATATGTGATTTGGCACTAGCGACAACATGACACGTGGTAGGTATTGTAGTGATATGGCCCAATGATAGTTCGCCACATGGAAATATAGATGACATTTGGTAATGACGTGGTACTGACTGAGCGACTGACTTTACAGTATGACAGAGTTACATGGCAGTCCTCGGGCTTGACACGTGTCGTACGACGCTGAATGGGAAGATGCATTGGTAGGTTGACGTGGCGATCCATTGGGTATCTGATTGTGTGTACGATGGACAATCCAGAGGCGATGTGTGGCCCAATCATAGGGTGCCACATGGCACCCCAGATATGGCCAATGTGGGCCAATTCAAAAATTTGTTTTGTTCTCCGAAGGAATCGAACACTTGACCTCCTCCATAGCCTAGGACTTCAGAACAAACGCCAACCACCCGAGCTACACATGGTTCTTGTTATACATGTGGCATAATTTGCATTTAAGTTGAACGTTGGTGGAGTTTTGGGGATAATCCCCAGTCGGAGGGGGGCTAGCCCATGACCAGGGCGCTATGACCAGGAGTAGAGCGAGGATGGGATGACACTTGGTGCTAGTTTGAGGCCATATGGCATTCCATACGGCTTGGAAAGAGGGATAGACCGGAGGTTAGGGAGCCAACACTTGGCAATTGTCCATATGGCATGCTCCATATGACTAGGAGCCCAGAGAAAGGGGGATGCATGCCAAATTTTTTCTAGGAGTGGGTTTTAAACTATAATATATGATTTTTATGCTGATTTAGCCTGATTTTTTCCCAAAATTAAGGATCTGGAGCCCTTTTTGAGGCCAGATCTTGGGGGGAAGTTGGGAGATGACCCCGAACTCAAAATCTATAAAAACCAGAGGATTTTGAAAACAAGCAGAGGTTCAGAAGCAACAAAATGATGAGGAATTGTAAAGCCTAAACCATTTTTATGCAGATAAGGCATTGAGGAAGTGAACTTTGGAGGCCACTTTCGGGAGCTACACTCAACCTTTTTTAGTGCCGTCAACTGTGTTGGATTCTTGAGGTCGAGAAGAACACAACAAGACTATTTTGTAATCCTTTTGAGAGACTTCTGATGTAATTTTGTAGCATTGAATATTAATAAGAAAGCCTCCTCCACTAAGACAAAGGCCCGAAGATGTAGGCAACCTTACCAAACACCATTAAAAATCTTGTTGTTATGGTTTGATGTTCCTTATGTTTACTTTATGATCTACCTTATTTATGATGGATGCAACATTCTTTCATTCAGTCTCCTTCCTCATTTAATTTTTTGAATGGTAATTTAACACATGCTTAAAACTCAACAAAGTCTTTTAAAGATCATTTTCGAATCAAGTGGTATCAGAGTTGGTTGACATTTGATTGTTTGAATTTGCATGATTACCAGGGAAAAGATAAGTCGTGGTGAATATGAGCTTGTAGAAGGAGATCCTGAGATTATATTGAGAAAGAGGGCATCTCAAAGTGAGAAGATGACATTAGAAGAATGAATGTCTCAGAACGAGATAGAGTTTCAAAAGACTTTCTTTGCCATGTCTGAGATGGTAAAGGTATTAAATGATGATTACTTGGAACAGAAGAGGCCTTTTCAAGGGAAATCGTCAAAACAAGACAAAAGTGAAGAAGGAGAGGACCCTCCTAAACCTCCTCCTTCACCTCCTTCATCTCCATATTCTTCTTCTTCAAGTACAAATTCAACTTCTACTGCAAGAAAACATTCTCATAAACATAAGCATGATATGCCATTACTTAAGCTTGATGTAAAATTCAAATTTCCCATGTATGATGGGGAAGTCAATGTTGAGAGGCTTGATAATTGGTTTAGACAGATGGAAGTTTATTGCAGTGTGCAACAAATCAACGATGAGGCAACCAAAATCAAATTGGCATCACTTCGTCTTATGGGCAAAACACTCATCTGGTGGCAGAGTAAGTTGCAACATGGTACTAGGCAAGTTAGTAATGTATTTCCATCATGGAAATATTTTGTTTTTTCACTTAGAAAGAAGTTTTAACCTTTGGGTTATAAGGAAAAGGCTTTATTTGAATGACAAAGTCTTAAACTAAGAAAAGGACAAACGATGCAAGAATACACAAATGAATTTCTTAAGATGGAATTAATGTTAAATATTCCATTACATACACAAGAATCTCTTATGAAGCATATAGGTGGTTTACCTGCACATATTAGTAACACTATATTTATGTTTGGACCTACTAATCTTGATGAGGTTTCTTTCCAAGCAACGTATATTGAAGCAGGGAAAACATGAGTTGGTGTATCATGGGAATTGTCTTCAAGGAAAGAAGACAAAAGAAAGGGGAATGGAAAGAAAGCAAGTTCAACGATCGTGAAGGAAGATATGCTATCTTGCAAGCATTGCAAGAAAGAAGGGCATGATGATGACCATTGCTGGAAATTGCACCTAGAGAAGAGACCAAAGTGGTTCAAAGAAAGGAAAGGGAGGCAAACATTTGCAACAACAACACGACCAACAAACTTGGGGTATGATTCATGTAACGAGACTAATATCACAATAGTTGGTTTGTCAAGTAAAATTGCTGATGGATATGATTCTCGAAGTAAATTGTTTCATATAAGGGTCATAATGAAACATACTAAGATTGATACATTGATAGATAGTGGATCCAAATCTAACTTAATTTCAGAGGAAGTGGTTAAGAAATTGGGATTAAACACTAAGATTCATCACAAACCCTATTAACTAAATTGGATAAGCAAAGCTCATAAATTGCCCATAACAAAGAAATGTATCATAAAATTTGCAATTACATCTAAGTATGTGAATGAAGTAACATCTGATGTGGTGCTGCTAGAAACATGTGGAATGGTCTTAGGAAGCCCTTATTTATATGATCGCAAAGCAATCTTCTACATGGAACGTAATCAATATCACTTAACTAAAGAAGGAAATGAATATGTTGTACATGATCGTCACATAAAAAAAAATCAATCTCTTCAAACAATGGAACAATTAAGGAAGGAAGCTTATGCAAGAAACACACCTATAATTGTGCGAGTTAAAGCAGCTGATCTTAAGCATGGAAATGAGATGGTTGTAGGATGAGAATTCAATCATACTTTGCTTCAAGATAAGTTAATGTCGTGCAAGCACATCAAACATATTAGTTCATTTGCAGTCATATTTATGATGTTATCATTGCTTATGTTTTCTACATGGATGGTAGTGGATTCAGTAAGAGGTGAATGAGTTCAAGTGGTTAACAATATGATTTCAATTGTCATGGTTGTTTTGCAATTGATTATGATGCGAAAAGTGCACAAGACAAAGTTTAAAGACAAAGGACAAGTGGGGAGGCCTATCCCACACTTGATGATTGGTTAATATATTTTTGGAGGACTAAAAGGTCTTAGTGGGGAGGCATGATCCAAAATGGATCCAGGAAGGCCTAAAAATAAAAGTTCTCGAAATTAGACAAAACCAGTGCAATTGTGTTGGGATCGTCGTGCCGATTCCGACCATATATATATTTTTTGAAAATGGACACTGTATGCGAAAGTTATCGCATTCTAATTGATTTCCCAAACATGGAAAAAAACTCAAAGTCAACAATCAATAGGCCGTACTGCTGACATCAGTAGTACGTCAACATGATGTGGCAGTAATTTCATTATGATGTTAGCAGGGACACATGTCAGCACCAGGAGGTGACATGTGTCACTCATTTTTGGCATTTTCAGGCGGAGTTGACACAGTACGGATTTTGACATGTGGCACTGTACGGATGATGACACATGGCATGCTTAGGGTATGACACATGGTTGTACGAATGTGACATGGAACCAACAACATCATGACATGTGGCAGGTATGAAAATGATGTGTCCCAATGACAATTCGACATGTGGCAATATAGATGACAGGTGGCAGTGAAGTGGCACTGACTGAGCGACTGACTGTACAGTATGACAGAGTGATGTGGCACCATGTGGCAGCCCCCATGCTTGACATGTGTCGTATGGTGCTGACTGGGAAAATGCGTTGGTAGGTTGATGTGGCGGTCCATTGGGTAGCTAATTGTGTGTATGGTGGCCAATCTATAGGTGACACGTGGCCCAATCATAGGGTGCCATGTGGCACCTCGGATATGGCCAATGTGGGCCGGTTCAAAACTTTGTTTTTCCCTCAGCAAGAATCGAACACTCGACCTCCTCCTTAGCCCAAAACTTCAGAACAAATGCCAACCGCCCAAGCTACACATGGTTCTTGTTATACATGTGGCATAATTTTCATTTAAGTTGAATGTTGGTGGAGGTTTGGGGATAAGACCCGGTCGGCAGGGGGCTAGCTCGTGACCAGGGTGCTATGACCAGGAGCAGAGCACGGATGGGATGATACTTGGTGCTAGTCTGAGGCCATATAACATTCCATACGATTTGGAAAGAGGGATAGATTGGAGGTTAGGGAGCCAACACTTGGCGCTTGTCCATATGGAGTGCTCCATATGACCAGGAGCCTAGAGAAAGGGGGCTGCACGCTAATTGTTTTCCAGGAGTGGGTTTTAAACTATAATATATGATTTTTATGTTGATTTAGCCAGATTTTTTCCCAAAATTGAGGATCTGGAGCCTTTTTTGAGGCCAGATCTTGGGGAGGAGTTGGGAGATGATCCCCAAAATCCAAATCTATAAAAACCAATGGTTTTTGACAACATGAAGAGGTTTAGAAGCAACAAAATGATGAGGAATTGTAAAACCTAAGCCATTTTTATGCAGGGAAGCCATTGAGGAAGTGAACTTTGGAGGCCATTTTCGGGAGCTACGCTCAACCTTTTTTAGTGCCGTCAGTTGTGTTGGATTGTTGAGGTCGATTAGAACACAACAAGACTAGTTTGTAATCCTTTTGAGATACTTCTGATGTAATTTTTCAGCATTGAAGATTAATAAGAAAGCCTTCTCCACTAAGACAAAGGCTTGAAGACATAGGCAACCTTGCCGAACTCCGTTAACAATCTTGCTATTATGGTTTGTTGTTCCTTATGTTTACTTTTTGATCTACCTTATTTATGATGGATGCAACATTCTTTCATTCAATCTCCTTCCTCATTTAAGTTTTTGAATGGTAATTTAACACATGCTTAAAACTCAACCAAGACTTTTAAAGATAATTTACGGATCAAGTGGTATCAGAGCTGGTTTCAGTTGGCTGTTTGAATTTGGATGATTACCAGGGAAAAGCTAAGTCATGGTGAAGGTGAGCTTGTAGAAGGATATCCTGAGATTGGATTGAGAAAGGGGGCATATCAAAGTGAGAATACGACATTAGAAGAAGGAATGTCTCAGAACGAGATAGATTTTCAAAAGACTTTCTTCGCCATGTCTAAGATGGTAAAGGTATTATATGATGATTACTTGGAACAGAAGAGGCATTTTCAAGGGCAATCGTCAAAACAAGACAAAAGTAAAGAAGGAGAGGACCCTCCTAAACCTCGTCCTTCACCTCCTTCATCTCCATTTTCTTCTTCTTCAAGTACAAATTCAACTTCTACTGCAAGAAAACATTCTCATAAACATAAGCATGATATGCCATTACTTAAGCTTGATGTAAAATTCTATTTTCCCATGTATGATGGGGAAGCCAATGCTAAGAGGTTTGATAATTGGGTCAGACAAATGGAAGTTTATTGCAGTGTGCGACAAATCAACGATGAGGCAACCCAAATCAAATTGGCATTGCTTCGTCTTACAAGCAAAACACTCATCTGGTGGCAGAGTAAGTTGCAACATGGTACTGAGCAAGTTAGTAATGTATTTCCATCATGGAAAGATTTTGTTTTTGCTCTTAGAAAGAAGTTTTAACCTTTGGGTTATAAGGAAAAGGCTTTAATTGAATGGAAAAGTCTTAAACTAAGAAAAGGACAAACGATGCAAGAATACACAGATGAATTTCTTAAAATGTAATTAATGTTAAATATTCCATTACATACACAAGAAACTCTTATGAAGTATATTGGTGGTTTACCCGCACATATTCGTAACACTGTATTTATGTTTTGACCTACTAATCTTGATGAGGTTTCTTTCCAAGCAACGTATATTGAAGCAGGGAAAACATGAGTTGGTGTTTCAGGGGAATCGTCTTCAAGGAAAGAAGACAAAAGAAAGGGGAATGAAAAGAAAGCAAGTTCAACGACCGTGAAGGAAGAGAAGATATCTTGCAAACATTGCAAGAAAGAAGGGCATGATGATGATCATTGTTGGAAATTGCACCCAGAGAAGAGATCGAAGTGGTTCAAAGAAAGGAAAGGGAGGCAAATAGTTGCAAAAACAACACGACCAACATACTTGGGGTATGATTCAGGTGATGAGACTAAGATCACAATAGTTGTTTTGTCAGGTAAAATTGGTGATGGATATGATTCTAGAAGTAAATTGTTTCATATAAGGGTCATAATGAAACAGACTAAGATTGATACATTGATATATAGTGGATTTGAATCTAACTTAATTTCAAAGGAAGTGGTTAAGAAATTGGGATTAAACACTAAGATGCATCACAAACCCTATTAACTAAATTGGATAAGCAAAGATCATAAATTGCCCATAACAAAGCAATGTATCATAAAATTTTCAATTACATCTAAGTATGTGGATGGAGTAACATGTGATGTGGTGCCGCTAGAAACATGTGGAATGGTCTTAGGAAGCCCTTATTTATATGATCGCAAAGCAATCTTCTACAAGGAACATAATTAATATCACTTAACTAAAGAAGGCAATGAATATGTTGTACATTCTCATCACATAAAAACAAATCAATCTCTTCAAACAATGGAACAATTAAGGAAGGAAGCTTATGCAAGCAACACACCTATAATTGTGCGAATTAAAGCAGTTGATCTTTAGCATGGACATGAGATGGTTTTAGGATGGGAATTCAATCATACTTTGCTTCAAGATAAGTTAATGTAGTGCAAGTACATCAAACATATTAGTTCATTTGCAGTCATATTTATGATGTTATCGATGCTTATGTTTTCTACATGGATGGTATTGGATTCAGTAAGATGTGAACGAGTTCAAGTGGCTAACAATGTGATTTCAATTGTCATGTTTGTTTTGCAATTGATTATGATGTGACAGGTGCACATGACATAGTTTAAAGACAAAGGACAAGTGGGGAGGCCTATCCCGCACTTGATGACTGGTTAATATCCTTTTGGAGGACTACAAGGTCTTAGTGGGGAGGCATGATCCAAAATGGATCCAGGAAGGCATAAAAATAAAAGTTTTCAAAATCAGATGAAACTAGTTCCATTGTGTTGGGCTCGTCGTGCCGATTCTGACCATATATATTTTTCTGAAAATGGACACTGTATGCGAAAGTTATCACGTTCTGATCGATTTCCCAAACATGGAAAAAAACTCAAAGTCAACAGTCAACAGGCCGTACTGCTGACATCAACAGTACGTCGGCATGATGTGGTAGTGATGTCATGATGATGTTAGCAGGGACATGTGTCAGCACCAGGAGGTGACATGTGTCACTATTTTTTGGCATTTTCAAGATGAGTTGGCACGATACAAATTTTGACATGTGGCATCGTACGAATGATGACATGTGGCAGGCTAAGGGTACGACACGTGGTTGTATGAACGTGACATTGCACCAAAGACATCATGACATGTGGGAGGTATGAAAATTACATGGCCCAATGACAGTTTGACACGTGGCAATACAGATGATAGGTGGCAGTTACGTGGCGTTGACCGAGAGACTGACTGTCCAGTACGATAGAGTGATGTTGCACCAGGTGGCAGTCCTCGGGCTTGACACGTATCATATGGTGTTGACTAGGCATATGTGTTGGTAGGTTGATGTGGATGTCCACTGGACAATTGACTGTGTGTATGATGGCCAATCCAAAGGTGACACGTGGCCCAATCATAGGGTGCCACATGGCACCTTGAATATGGCCAATCTGGGATGATTCAAAAAATTGTTTTTCCCTTTGCAGGAATCAAACACTTGACCTCCTCCATAGCCCTAGACTTTGGAACAAACGCCAATCACCCGAGATACACATTGTTCTTGTGATACATGTGGAAAAATTTGCATTTAAGTTGAATGCTCGTGGAGGTTTAGGGATAAGCCCCGGTCTGCGGAGAACTAGCCTGTGACCAGGGCACTATGAATAGGAGTAGAGCATGGATGGGATGACACTTGGTTCTAGTCCGAGGCCATATGACATTCCATACGACTTAGAAAGTGGGATAGACTAGAGGTTAGGGAGCCAACACTTGGTGCTTGTCCATATGGCACGCTCCATATGACCAAGAGCCTAGAGAAAGGGGGCTGTGCACCAAAGTTTTTCCAGAAGTGGGTTTTAAACTATAATATATGATTTTTATGCTGATTTAGCCTGATTTTTGCCTTAAATTGAGGATTTGGAGCCCTTTTTGAGGCCAAATCTCGGGGGGAAGTTGGGAGATGACCCCCAACTCCAAATCTATAAAACCCAGAGGTTTTTGATAGCATGAAGAGGTTCAGAAGCAACAAAATGATGAAGAATTGTAAATCCCAAGCCGTTTTTATGTAGGGAAGCCATTGAGGAAGTGAACTTTTCCGGCCATTTTCGAGAGCTACACTCAACCTTTTTCAGTGCCGTCAGTTGTGTTGGTTCTTGAGGTCAAGTAGAACACAACAAGACTAATTTGTAATCCTTTTGAGATACTTCTGATGTACTTTTTCAGCATTGAAGATTAATAAGAAAGCCTCCTCCACTAAGATAAAGGCCTGGAGATGTAAGCAACCTTGCCGAACTCCGTTAACAATCTTGCTGTTATGGTTGTTGTTCCTTATGTTTACTTTCTGATCTGCCTTATTTATGATGGATGCAACATTCTTTCATTCACTCTCCTTCCTCATTTAAGTTTTTGAATGGTAATTTAACATATGCTTAAAACTCAACTACGTCTTTTAAAGATCATTTTCATATCAAGTGGTATCAGAGCTGGTTGACAATTGGTTGTTTGAATATGAATGATTACCAGGGAAAATCTATTTCGTGGTGAAGGTGAGATTGTAGAAGGAGATCCTAAGATTGGATCAAGAAAGAGGGCATCTCAAAGTGAGAAGATGACATTAGAAGAAGGAACGTCTCATAACGAGATAGAGTTTCAAAAGACTTTCTTCGCCATGTCTGAGATGGTAAAGGTATTATATGATGATTACTTGGAACAAAAGAGATAATTTCAAGGGAAATCATCAAAACAAGACAAAAGTGAAGGAGAGGACCCTCCTAAATCTCCTCCTTCACCTCCTTCATCTCCATCTTCTTCTTCTTCAAGTACAAATTCAACTTCTACTGCAAGAAAACATTCTCATAAACATAAGCATGATATGCCATTACTTAATCTTGATGTAAAATTCGAATTTACCATGTATGATGGGGAAGTCAATGTTGAGAGGCTTGATAATTGGGTGAGATAGATGGAAGTTTATTGCAATGTGCAACAAATCAATGATGAGGCAACCCAAATCAAATTGGCATCGCTTCGTCTTATAGGCAAAACACTCGTCTGGTGGCAGAGTAAGTTGCAACATGGTACTGAGCAAGTTAATAATGTATTTCCATCATGGAAATATTTTGTTTTTTTCTCTTAGAAAGTAGTTTTGACCTTTGGGTTATAAGGAAAAGGCTTTAATTGAATGGATAAGTTTTAAACTAAGTAAAGGACAAACAATGCAAGAATACACAGATGAATTTCTTAATATGGAATTAATGTTAAATATTCCATTACATACACAAGAAACTCTTATGAAGTATATGGGTGGTTTACCTGCACATATTCATAGCACTATATTTATGTTTGGACCTAATAATCTTGATGAGGTTTCTTTCCAAGCAATGTATATTGAAGCATGGAAACCATGAGTTGGTGTATTAGGGGAATCATATTCAAGGAAATAAGACAAAAGAAAGGGGAATGGAAAGAAAGCAAGTTCAATGACCGAGAAGGAAGAGAAGCTATCTTGCAAGCATTGCAAGAAAGAAGAGCATGATGATGACCATTGCTGGAAATTGCACCCGGAGAAGAGACCGAAGTGGTTCAAAGAAAGGAAAGGGAGGAAAAAAGTTGCAACAACAACACGACCAACAGACTTGGGGTATGATTCAGGTGATGATACTAAGATCACAATAGTTGGTTTGTCAGGTGAAATTGGTGAATGATATGATTCTAAAAGTAAATTGTTTCATATAAGGGTCATAATGAAACATACTAAGATTGATACATTGATAGATAGTGGATCTGAATCTAACTTAATTTAAGAGGAAGTGGTTAAGCAATTGGCATTGAACACTAAGATGCATCACAAACCCTATTAACTAAATTGGATAAGAAAAGATCATAAATTGCCCATAACAAAGAAATGTATCATAAAATTTGCAATTACATCTAAGCATGTGGATGAAGTAACATGTGATGTGGTGCCGCTAGAAACATGTGGAATGGTCTTAGGAAGCCCTTATTTATATGATCACAAAGAAATATTCTACAGGAAACATAATCAATATCACTTAACTAAAGAAGGTAATGAATATGTTGTACATGCTCATCACATAAAAGAAAATCAATCTCTTCAAACAATGGAACAATTAAGGAAGGAAGCTTATGCAAACAAAACACCTATAATTGTGCCAGTTAAAGCAGTTGATCTTTAGCATGGACATGAGATGGTTGTAGGATGGGAATTCAATCATACTTTGCTTCAAGATAAGTTAATGTCGTGCAAGCACATCAAACATATTAGTTCATTTGCAGTCATATTTATGATTTTATTGCTGCTTATGTTTTCTACACAGATAGTAGTGGATTTAGTAAGATGTGAACGAGTTCAAGTGGCTAACAATATGATTTCAATTGTCAGGGTTGTTTTGCAATTGATTATGATGCGCAGTTACATAGGACAGAGTTTAAAGACAAAGGACAAGTGGGGAGGCCTATCCCACACTTGATGACTGGTTAATATCTTTTTGGAGGACCAAAAGGTCTAAGTGGGGAGGCATGATCCAAAATGGATCCATGAAGGCCTAAAAATAAAAGTTCTAGAAATCAGAAGAAATCAGTTCCATTATGTTGGGCTCGTCGGCCGATTCCAACCATATTTTTTTTTTCCCAAAAATGGACACCGTATGCGAAAGTTATCATGTTCTGATCGATTTCCCAAACATGGAAAACAACTCAAAGTCAACAGTCAATATGCCGTACTGCTAACATTAGTAGTACGTCAACATGACATGGTAGTGATGTCATGATGATTTTAGTAGGGACATGTGTCAGCACCAGGAGGTGACACGTGTCACTCATTTTTGGCGTTTTCAGGCTTAGTTGGCATGGTATAGATTTTGACATGTTACATCTTAAATATGCTGACATGTGGTAGGATCAGGGTATGACACATGGTTGTACGGACGCGACGTGGCACCAATGGCATCATGACATGTGGCAGGTACGATAATGACATGGCCCAATAAAATTCCAACACGTGGCAATACAAATGATATGTGGCAGTGACGTGGAACTGACCGAGCGACTGACTGTATAGTACGACAAATCGATGTGGTACCAGGTGGCAGTCCCGGTCTTGACATGTGTCGTACGATGCTGATTGGGCAGATGCGTTGGTAGGTTGATGTGGTAGATGACTGTGTGTACGGTGGACAATTTAGAGGTGACACGTAGGCCAATCATAGGGTGCCACGTGGCACCCCAGATATGGCCAATGTGGACCGGTTCAAAAATTTTGTTTTTCCCTTCACATGAATTGAAGACTTGACCTCCTGCATAGCCCAAGACTTTGGAACAAACACCAACCGCCTGAGCTACACATAGTTCTTGTGATAAATGTGGCAGAATTTGCATTTAATTTGAATGTTGGTGGAGGTTTGGGGATAATCCCCGGTCGGTGAGGGGCTAGCCTGCAACCAGGGCACTATGATAAGGAGCAGAGCATAGATGGGATGACAATTGGTCCTATTCCGAGGCCATATGACATTCCATACCACATGGAAAGACGACTAGACCAAAGGTTAGGGAACCAACACTTAGCACTTGGCCATATGGCGCGCTCCATATGATCAAGATCCCAGAGAAAGAGGGTTGTACGCCAAATTTTTTCTAGGAGTGGGTTTTAAACTATAATATATGATTTTTATGCTGATTTAGCCTGATTATTTTCCAAAATTGAGGATCTGGAGTCCTTTTTGAGGCCAAATCTTGGGGGGAAGTTGGGAGATGATCCCCTACTCCAAATCTATAAAAACCAGAGGTTTCTGACAACATGAAGAGGTTCGTAAGTAGTAGAATGATGAGGAATTGTAAAACCTAAGCCATTTTTATGCAGGGAAGCCATTGAGGAAGCGAACTTTGGAGGCCATTTCTGGGAGCTACGCTCAACCTTTTTCAGTGCTGTCAGTTGTGTTGGATTCTTGAGGTCGAGTAGAATACAACCAGACTAGTTTGTAATTCTGTTGAGATACTTCCGATGTAATTTTGCAGCATTGAAGATTAATAAAAAAACCTCCCCCACTAAGACAAAGGCCCTGAGATGTAGGCAACCTTGCCGAACTCCGTTAACAATCTTGTTGTTATGGTTTGTTATTCCTTATGTTTATTTTCTGTTCTACATTCTTTATGACGGATGCAACATTATTTCATTCAGTCTCCTTCCTCATTTAAGTTTTTGAATGGTAATTTAACACATGCTTAAAAATCAACCATATCTTTTAAAGATCATTTTTGGATCAATTGACAAGAAATAATTTTTTCAAAAACTATTATTTTTTTCTCAAATTCAACGATGTTTTTGACATAAATATGGGCACCAATTCTCTATATTGGTATAGTGTGCACCGCAAATTGCAAATGTGTTTTTGAAAAAAGGACAATAATGAGAGGCTGGTTTGGTATCCAATGCAATGGATACCAAATGCCCCATATAAAATTAAACAAACCCTATAAAATTCTATTGCTTAAAAAAATTGTTGTGAAATATAGAGAGGGAAAGCAAGAGAAACAAGAAGGGAGTTAGGGCTTCCAATACCGAAGGTAACTATGAAACCCTTTTATTTTTTTGGGAATGCACTGAAAATTGATTGAATC
>SNQJ01S0201388.1:4758-16763 GCA_010110895.2 Picea sitchensis | reverse complement strand
AAAACCTTCTAAGCAACATAGTTGAAATCCTTGGTCTTTCAAGTGACCCATGTCTTTCTAAATGGTTTTGAGTTTATAATGTCATCTGATTTGATCCTTTTTACTCCACAACTTGTTGATCTATTTAAGTTACCAATCTTACACCCTTCTACAGTCAGGGAGTGATTTCTTAGAGATATAACACTTTCATTATGTACTTGGGATATGGAACTAGAGTCAACCCCCTAATGGTCAATACCGATGCTACAATTTACCTTGTCATTTCTAGATGTAAGCACCATTGTGATGAGTCTCAATCCATGCTAGGGGATTTAATATCGAACCTCAAATTGTGGAAGGTGAATCTAGAGCATTGGGTGGAGGAGCTTTCACATCAACAGACCTCCCTTACGGAGTAGTTGGGAACTATTAAATCGAAGGAATTCCTATTATATGTGGAAAATCAATGCCTAAGAGAAAAATCCAGGGAACAAGAAGCTGAAATTTAGAAGTTACAAGGACATGTAAAGAAGATAGTTAGGTTTCCTGAGCTTGATACAGGTGCTAGGAGGTTGATAGTCACATTCAACATATGACCAATTTTAATACATATCTCATTGAGATGGAAATAACAATTGAAGGCATAGCTATGTACAATGTGCATATTAATAAGAAACACATAAATCCTATGAAATGTATTAACTTAAAATATGCGCCTTTGGTAGTTATACAAATAATCTATCTGGAGTCAATTTTAATATTTCACAATTTTCAGATACAATTAGGCTTAAAAACAATTCGGAACTATGATTACTACTTGCCGATATCCCCATAACATTTTTTCATGCAAGAAAAATAATTTTATTTCATGATAAATCATTGTTGAACCTAGATTATTGAAAGAGTTAATAACATACTTATTTTACCAATTTCAACAACCATTTTCTAAATTTCATCCAGGCAAATATTAGTATAGTGAGTAGGGACGAAATAGATTGGTGTCCACTTTTCCATAAAATCACGGTCTTTTACATGTTTTCCTTCATGGTTCACTAGGTTAAACAACCCACCAATGGCAACTCTGCCTACTGAGGGCCCGTCTTTCACCTGTGTACATAGATTCTTTATTTCTGAAAACAACAAAGAGTGAAAATATCTCATATTTCACATAGACCATGATATGAAAAAAACTGCATACAATGAAATCATGAAACACTCTTTCATGTAAACCCATCTAAAATATATTCAATGAATGATTCAAGGAAATGTATGTGACAACAAGATATTCACTTAAGTGTGAAAATGCCACATGTGTTTTTGTTTGTATACAATGCCTAAAGGATGATGATTTCAATCTTAAGAATAATGCAAGTATTCAAATTATTAAGATCAATAAATGACTAAACTTTAATGATATACACAACTACCTAATAGAGCACAATAATTTTCTTTGAAGTATCTATGACTTTGATCAAACTAATTTCAAGACATCAATATTTCAAAGCTACAAAACGTTTCATATGTGTCAATCCAATAATCCAATAGTATCCTTCTCAGTTCATTACATATCACAAGTTGGGATTGTCTATTTGACTTCAATTCAATATGTATCAGTCCTACTTGTCCTTAATATGCAAATGAAAATGATATGTAACCCCTCCAAATGCACACAAGTTAAGATTTTTAATGTTTCTTATGTATGCAGATTGTAGGTTATGTTCCCCATGAATTATCTCTATCAAAAACAAATTAAATGTGGTTGGGAATGACTATGTTCACACAATCATAATTTAAGATTTTACTATGATTTTGGGTGGAGAGTTTGGGAGGCGGTTTAGGTAGAGTGACTATGAGGTATGTGAGTTTCTTTTTAGGGGTGTGTCAAAGTGGAATAGGGTCTTAAATTAAGACTTTGGGAAAGTCAACAGTAAGGGATTCTATAGGTATATGTGGGGTGTCTAAATGTTTAGGAGATTGGGTTACTGGCCTTTTTTTAGGGAGATAATGGCCTAGGCATGAAAGGGGATATATCCTAGGGTGAGATAGTATGAAAATAGGTTAATGTTAGGTAGGTTGGGGCTGCAAAAATAGTTTAGGACAGTCAAATGGTAGACAGTCGTGAGGATGGACATGATTTTTTAGGATAGTAGGAGAGAGGCCTAGAGAACTTTCATTAGGAGTCTAATAGTTTAGAGTGGTGGCTAGTTTAGGGTAGGTTTCTAATGAATATGGACAACAAACTTCACAAAGAGTGTTGTCCAAAGGAAATTCCTTGAAACACTTTTAATATTTACGATTCCAATAAAGTTGTGTTCAAACCAAGCATGTGTATTATTAATGTAAACACCACCTAAGTAGCAATTCTTGATCTTCTCAAAATACTGACATATAAGCAACTTATTATTAACTGGACCTAAGTAATGCCTCCCTTTAAATGAATATTATAAAAAACTAAAAAAAAACTTGATCCCCATTTTACTAAATGTATGGCATGTTTATTTCCTTTGGGTAGCTCTCAAGGTGCAATGGATATTTTCTTTACTAATGAATGATTATGGATTTACTAGAAATAATCTTCTTGATCCGTTTTTATGTTAGGATACCTGACTTCTGAGTTTTTCTTTTTATGAATGAAAGTACCTAATAATAGGGAAATGTAAGAATACCAAGATATAATAATTTTATCAATGTTCACTAATGACCTCAAAGGTAGGTCAATGGGACTCAAAAGTACAATTGAGTAGTGACCCATTGTGGGATCATAGTAGCATCTCCTAGAAGTTGAATTATAAAACAAAAATAAGTTAAATTGATGAAAAAGAGAAATGACAAAATGGAAATTTCATATGTAACATGAAAAAGGGATGCTCACCCTCGTTAGAAGATGAATCCCTTGATGTCACTACAAAAATAGTACTAAAAGTAGAGAAGGGAGAAGATGATTTTCCCAGTGAGTCGCCAACTGCAAATTAGTCAATTCATTTCCTAACAATGTCTTTAGGGGAGAGTCCAGATTTGAGAGGACTTGACTATGTAACCATGGGTGAAATTAAAAATACCTAGCGATTGAAGGTTGGTTTCATAAAGGGGGTTTGTAGTGGAAAATGAATTGTGATAAGAAAGAGATCTCATCAAAATCCTAGTGGGGGTAGGTCTACTAGATGGAGGTTGAATAAAAGTGCATAGCCCATCCAATATAGTATTTGGTGTGACCTAGGTCTGTTCCTATCAGTCATTTCCACCAACTATTTTGATCTAGAGAAGAAAGGAAGTGATTAGCTTAATATGATCCATCCTCAGAGGTCCATGTAAGATCTATCCCTTGTATCCCAATATTTTCATGATAAAATGAGTTAGGATTCTCAAGTATGGATACCAAAATAAGGTAGAGAGAGAACTGAAAGAGTGTCGGTAGTATAGGACATAAATGAAGTGTTGACACAAAGGGTGGATATCTTATATACACAAACAAAAGGAAACTTGGTCTTTTGTTTTAACATAACGGAGAAGGAACCACAAATGTTGAACACAACACACCCACCACTCAGAAAAACAAAGTGGAATACTTTTCACACTCAAAGATTGCAATTCTATTTATCCAATTCATGGGTACAAAGATGAATCATCCTCAAAATATAATTGTATTTATACTTACCCTGAAATTACAAAAAAAGTGGATAACATAGCCAATGACACCAAAGGTAGACATAGATAGTGAAATAATAAGCAAAAAATATCACCTTGGAGAGAATTGTTTAAAAAAACAACACATTCATCAGGTGGATAAGGGGTTATAGTATTAAAAAGTGAATTCCTTCCACTCATTGGGCATGTGGAATGGAGTAGGATCCTTGATACTAGATTGTTTTAAATATCCTATTCATAGTCTGGACAAAGACAATACACACCTCATTAATGAACTCATATGAATGATAAAAAGTTCTTCCCATTGCTACAATTAATCACCACACAACACATAAATCTAAATTATGGCATCAACTAGGACTCAAATCCAAATCTAAGAAAAATATCATTTCCTTATTTATGATAAATGATTATAAGTTTCACTTAACTATACGTAACATAATTACAATTGTGTGCTTGTCACGGGTTCAACTATATCATTAGCTCAAGGAAATATTTAATAAACAAGTGACCAAAAGAACAAACCCACACAAACATGGTGACAACAACAATTGCAAGGTATACTTATACGGAACTTAGTATCTAAATCTAGTTAGAAGGAAGATGATCCAAGTTATTGGCTTTAGTCAGTTAATGTCATAGATGAAAAATACAGAGTAATTTTGGAGACAACCAAACACAGTTACAATGGTATGTTGTTCTAGACATTGAAATAAATCAAATGATATATTAATCGCCCCAAAAATTCCAAGAATGGGGGATTGTGTCAGAGTGAATATATATCTAGAATTAAAATGGTGGGACTATCTTTGTAATAGTTATGTCAGTCCTAAATTGAGTGCCAAGTTAGTATCTTTAGTAGCTTTAGGGAACTATAGAGATTAGGTGTACAGGTCTTGCGTTAGGCCACTAAGAGTCTAGGATTTCTAGGCTTAGGATGTAGGTTAGGTTTAGGGTAGGCCGAGGTATGTAGGGGTAGCCTAGGTTAGGTTAAGAGGTTCGAACCTCCTAGGAGGAGCAAGAAGCATATGAAGAGGATGATGAACCTCAGGGTCACCACATTCAATGTGTACTACATTGATTTAGGCTAGCAACAATGTTGTTTAGAGAGACATACCTTAGGGATTGTGCCCACCCCCATGAATCCTTAACACTCGTGGAGTCATCATAACTTTGTCTTAGATTCAAATTTCCTAAAAAAAATCATTGATCTCCATATTCATTACGTAATATCATGATAGTCATAAATCAACCAAAAATCACCTTAAACCAGTCCTTAACAAGATCCATACCTTTGAGTGATGGGGTGCCTCCAATGTTTCTCCTCTCCATCTTGCGATTCATCACATGACTTAATTATATTTCAGAATAGTAATTAAATATGTAACAACCTCTACAAATTAATGACTAAAGATGAATACTTGAATGAGCTTCTCTTCGTTTTGAGAATACATTATTCTCTACTGAACATGACCAACCACGTGAAGGTGGAAGCTCTTTTGGCCCCTCCCCCCCTCTCACATCACTCTCATTTCCCCATACCTAATCTATCTAGATTTTACAACTATAATTAGAAATCACAGTAACATTAAATGTAAGAAAAAAACTTTCATCACCATGTGCTAAAACAAAAAAATTGATAGAAAATAACATTCATGACATGTAGGAAAAAAAAATACATTACATTGGACCAGAAATATATTGTATTTATATTAATAATAAAATGTCTAATCATTTGTTTTTCTTCTTCTTCTTCTTCTTGGTCTCCATGAAAGCACAAATTAAGTCATCATCATAATTTAACTGATCCCCCATAGTTATTGGGCCTTCTTGAAGTGTTGCATCATCACTACTCAACACCTCATGCCATGATGAACTTATAGTATTTCTGTGTGGAGGTTGAGGATGCGCATGGGCATCCACTGCTGCAACAACAAAAAAAAATCAAGTGATGTTGTTATTCATTGTTCCTAGGGAAATTTAATTAATACATATTTAAATACAATTTTTTATACCTGGATTAGTCGGTGCAGTAGAAACAGTAGTTGGTGGCTGCATTGTTTTTTATACACTTTTTATCTCCTCTCTTGATCAAAATCTACATGCTCTGTCATATGAAACAATATAAGTATTTAGTACAGAATATACACTAAATATTAATACTCATTGAAAAATGGAAAAACATTAAAAATGCACGCATACCACTATGTAATGGTCCTTCGGCAACAACTATTGAATCAATATGGGGGTCGGGATGTGGTTCATCGGGTACATAAGGAGCATTGGTAGAATTGTTACTCTCTTGCAAATGTGGAAAAGACACACATTATTTTACATTTTAAATGAATAAAAAATATATTTTACATTACAAGTAATCAATGAGTAAAAAATGATCGACAAGTTTTTAATTTCATTTTATTTACCATGTCCTCCAGAGAGACACATGGAGATTTCCCCAAGCTTCTTTGTCGCACCACAATGCCATCAAAACCCTATGTGAACCTGACGTTTAGATATTCTTCTGTGGCTTCATCGTTGAACAAATCCCCCTGCATTGAGAAATGTCAAAATCATTAGTCACTAGCTGCAATGCATTACATATTTTGTGACGATGATAAAAAAATTTAAAATGTTTAGGCACTTAAAACATGTGCCTTCAATCTCCCGTAACCACCTTGACCCAGTTTAAGTTGGCCGTGTTTGTCTTGTCTTTCCTTTGTTGCCTTGGAAGTGTCTTGTAGTCTATGCAATATTTTGAAATATGTTAGATATTGATTGTTTTCCTTGTAAAGTAAACAAAGACCATCATAGTAAATTGAAAACACCTCTTACCTTCTAGGTCCATGTGGTTTCTTCCATTGTGCTTTCATTGCTAATTCTCTTGCATCGAGAATAATTTCATTCCACTCCCTCTCGGGGACAACCAAAGGGCATTCGCACTTGGAGTCATGTACTAATTTATTCCTATACGCCTCTCTAACATGTTTCAAATGCTTGTCGGTCCTTTTTAGGACTTCCGTCTTATTGAATGAGTCACCAAACTCGCCAACCCGTCTAGAGATAAGAAGGATTTTCAGTTTGGAATTTTGTCGATTCCATCGTAGTCGAATGGTTGGCCCAAAAAGTTCTAATTCATAGTCATGAAAACTATTGTAGAATACATTGTTTCCTGTAAAACATCTTCATGATTAGTAATTTAAATCTCACTGATATGTGATTGTTTAAACACTTATATAACAAGAATCTCGATAAAGACATATATTAAATACCTGGTAGTTGTACTATTTTTAGAGGAACCATGTCCTGGTCGACCAAAAGTGATACCTTTGTTGTTCCTGTGCTTTGGATACATGTAGCACCAAGGTAGCAATAAACAGAAGAGTGATTAGTTCCATGATCGTGTACACCACTTGCATGATCTAGCATGTGTTGTGGGGGCGTGGCATCACCCCTAAAAAGTATAGAATCGATCTCAGGTGGCACACTTGGGGTGGAAAATAGCCTTGTAGCTATGTGGTCATGAGGGTTCGATATTGTAGTCCTACAGCTGCTACCAAAACCTTCCCCTTCCCCTCTCATCGATGTCACAAAATTCTACAATGAGAAATATGTGTTAATTGCATATATGAAATTACAAAATTTAAAACAAAAAATTGATATTGTTAGATGACATGATTTACCCTATAATTTGCTATCTTAACATGTAATTCAGCTATACTTAGGAAATCCTCATATGTTTCCAGCCCAACAACAACCAAATCTCGAAATTCCCTATTGGCCTTTCTTAGGGACAATTCTGTTGTCTGCAAGGGGTCTCTATAATCAAATATCTCTTCATCGCTTATATATTCATCATTTTCGATCAATGCGGTGCTAGGAATGGGGCCTTTTCCTCGATCAACGTATTTTCCACACTCAGGGCCTTTGCCCCGATCACCACTCTGGCAAAATTTCAAGAAGAATGTTAGTACGTGAAAGAAATATTGAAAAAACAATATATGAAATAATGGAATATTGGCAAATATTATCAAATGAAACATTCACACATACAAATTAGCAAATATTTGGAAATGAAACATCAAGCAAAAATTAGCAAATGGAACATTCAGAAATAAAATAAAATTTTGTCACAAATGAAACATTCACAAATTAAGTAATCCCTTTTTAAGCTTGGGTATAATGGGTTTTGTACCGTAGCAAAAGAAGACGTTCCTGGGTCGACTCGATTCAGATTGTAATAGACCAACAACTCTTTTCCACTCATTATTGTTTTCACCGCACATACAAATATCATATTACCTTCACGCTCCTCAAAAATGCAATTGGGTTCCTTTCTTGTCATCCCAGGCCTTGTACTTTTTATAAGACCTGCAATATTACCCGATGCCTTTGGCCTTCCATCAATATACATAGTCTCTCCTTTATTTTTATTATTTTCTTTCAAATGTATATAATTTGCGGCGAGTGCATATCTCCACATACTAGGCATATATTGGAGTAGCCTCAACCATACTCCATAAGTGTAACATGGTCCAACATACTCAAACAATTCAACCAATCCGCCATATTTTACCTTTATGTCATCCATGGAGAATAAACCAAGGCCATGGATGGATGACAGAGAAATGCGATACATCCTCTCATTAACACAGAAGCCAGTGTCCAACTCTGGTAGTTCCTTGGGTACCCACTGTTTCAGTAGGTGTTTGTACCTCAAGGGAACCTCGATGTCACCTATGCTCTCATCATCATTAGAGCATGATCCTCCTTTAGCAAGAAAAAATTTCATGTGCCTACCAAAATTTCTTCTGACCTTTTCACCTCTAGTTGATTTTGCCTTGTTACCTGTGTTGGATATATTTTCCCTTATCCCTCTCAAAATTTCATCGCTCGAGCTGGATGATAGGTCTAATAGATACATATTTGGTTGTACCTACACTCCATCAAGGGAGACATAAACGTTAGGCCAATGATCTTCATATTACAGTATAGATAAATATAAACATTGAAAAGATAACTTGACATGTAAAACTTTTGCATCTAGGGTTGGAGCCCAACCTCTGAGAAAACACAAAGTATTTCTTCACTCAATATTTTGGGTAGGTGTTGGGCCAAGAGAACAAAATATATTAAATGTTGCTGAAAAGAATCATGTTGGGTAGGAATTGAGACAAAAGAATTAAATGAATGCTTTCAAGATTTTTTGGGGTGGAAGGAAGATCTCAAAATAACCCAACGCTATACATCAAATGAATCTGGATGGGAGGGTAGTCTCTAATGAACTAGATCAATGTTGACGTTGAAGATGATTTTTTTGGGTGGGCATTGAGATAAAGAGAACCAAAACTACTACCAAGAGTAGCTAAGGTAGAGGAGTAGACCTCAAGTAACCCGAGCTATATGAAACAAGTTTGTTCATAAGTATAAAGTTTCATTATCCAATATTATGTGTGCTAGAAAAGTGTAGGTAAATATTTGGATGATTCTTTGCTGTGGAAACTACTCATGGAGATAATGACACCATGTCTCAAATTGCATATGTGCAATTTTATCTTGTTTGATCTCTAAAAACTACATCAGAAGAGAAATCTATAAAACATATATACATATATATGAGTTATACAGTTGTTGAGTTAGATTGCTAGAATAGGTTGTTGGATGAGGAACAACAAAACCAAACCAATGCCTAGAGATAGGTGTCCAAAGTAGATAGATTTGTGTGCATAGGACATGCATAAACTACTACCAAGAGTAGCTAAGGTAGAGGAGTAGACCTCAAGTAACCCGAGCTATATACATGGAGTTTGTTCATAAGTATAAAGTTTCATTATCGAATATTATGTGTGCTAGAAAAGTGTAGGTAAATATTTGGATGATTCTTTGTTGTGGAAACTACTCATGGAGATAATGACACCATGTCTCAAATTCCATATGTGCAATTTTATCTTGTTTGATCTCTAAAAACTACATCAGAAGAGAAATCTATAAAACATATATACATATATATGAGTTATGCAGTTGTTGAGTTAGATTGCTAGAATATGTTGTTGGATGAGGAACAACAAAACCAAACCAATGCCTAGAGATAGGTGTCCAAAGTAGATAGATTTGTGTGCATAGAACATGCATCAGTTGCAATGTGACCAACATAGTACCAGTTGCAATTGTATTATTTCCCATGATCGAGAAGTGCACAACTGATATAAAAAATTCATAATTATATCTTGTCAAATGCCAAAGTGGTAATTTCATATAACATAGGGATTATAAACTTATAATCTAGGAAGGATTTCTTATTTACAAAAACTAGTTGTTGTTATCTTACCATAGAGATATGTGATTTGAGAGAGAAATGTCATGGATAAGAGCCATGAGAATGGAGCTCATGAAAACTGGTGTGTAAAAGTGTGTTGATCCACCTACATGAGTTGACTTGAATAAAACCATGTGAAAATTCTACATAGTGAACCTCCTTTATTGTTGGTTTATCAATAAATGTACAACCAAATCATTGTATCAATATGACACTATATCAGTTCGTGGAGCATATTTTTTCTAGGGAATAAGTGTCAACGACATGGCTCCGCTCTCATTTTCCCTTTGTATTAACTCCTCCAACCCCCTACCCCTTCGGGTACTCCTTCTACCACCATATATTCCACTAACTCTTAGTATCTCTAAGGGATTTATCCGTTAGTGTTTTTGGAAGGGAATCCAGCTTAAGAAAGAATTAGAGTAACCAATATATGGGGGTTTAAGTCCAAAAAGGTAGATGACATCCGTACCTCGCAACATAGCCATGCATGCTTCATGAGTTTCTATGTATTCACTAAGAGGGTTACCCATAGAGCATGGTGAAACATCATATAAATCTCGATAACGAGATCTGGATAAACTATTATAACACTCTCCAATGAAACTTTTCAACTAGCAGATAATGTATGTAGATTTTGAGAAACTATTATAACACTCTCCAATGAAACTTTTCAACCAGCAGATGATGTATGTAAGTATTCATGTGACATAATTGAGCATCAAACCGTTGAGAGAGACAAGACATTTCCAAAAATAAATATGATGAATAAATGTTGGAGACCTAAAACTTGTAGACTTAAGATTTCCTTCATTTGATTCCCCAAAAGTGGTGAGCATGGATTCTTCATATACTATTGCACTCCATATGTAGGCCAAAAACACTTGTATCCTTCAATCACTACAAGTGTTCGTTCTAGCATATGATTTGATTGGTGGGATTCAAATTTGCTAGGTAATATCAAGTATCCTGCCATTCCTAACTCGTGGGATGGAAAATTTACCCAATCCTAACTCGTGGGATGGAAAATTTACCCTTAACTGTTGTTGTCATTTCTCCAAGAAGGTGAGAGGGAAAGTAGAAATGCATGAAGACAAGAAGTAATTCATTTTTTTAAGGGAGAGATGCTCTACATGAAATTTCTAGCCACTGTCGACCGTCATTTGTCTTCAAATCTCTATGCTTGGGAGGTAAATGAAAAATATCTATGCCTGGGAGGTAAATGAGCATGGGAATATACCAATAGGACTCATAATCAGTGATTCGCTTTGGAAGGGGCGGGAAAAAATTAGAATAACATACTCAACGATTCGCTTTGGAAGAAAAGTAAGTCAAACAAAAATATAGAAAACAAATACAGAGTCAACACGACACTAAATCACTATCCTGTGAGGTGTGAGATGAATAGCTAAATATGGAGGCAAATTTTCCTTGGTACCATTGCGATTTTGCCGACGCCAGTAAAAAAATGTAAAACTAAAATCTTGGACATATACTTGTCTTCATATCATCGACGGGACACATAAATCACTGAGTAAGAAGGTATGATTCCATCCCATGTAAGCGATTATGCTTCATTGGAAATTGTTTAATTTGAAGGGATTTAAAATAAGGGATTTATCCAAAAATGATCTTAGTCACTCGAATTCCACTAGCTCTTAGTCGCTCTAATTCCATTTGGGGGTTTAGGGTTTAGAGACTATTTTTGTAGCACCATTTTCGGGACATTGTGGGTTTCCTTCATACCTTCAAAAATTATGGGGTCAACAACATACATGTCTACTTATCCATAAACATTGCTTAGAAAGGAGGGTTGCATACCATGGTTTTTTCCAGCGAATTCTGTGGAATATCCGTGTGCCTCTCCCTCCTTCTTCGTGCTCCTCTCCCTCCTTTGTGCGCCTCTCCCTCCTTCTCCCGTGCTCCTCTCCCTCCTTATCCTCCTCTCCCTTGTTCTCCCCTGCTACCCTCTACTCTGCGTGCATGCGTGCCTCCTTCTCCCCTGCTACCCTCCACTCTGTGTGCGTGCGTGCAACTATTCGCGCCAGTTCAAAAATATGAGCGCGGT
>SNQJ01S0201386.1:3774-15477 GCA_010110895.2 Picea sitchensis | reverse complement strand
AGATAGTGCCTCCAAATTTTCAGAGCTAGCATTACAGCTGCCAACTCTAAATCATGAGTCACGTATAGCTCCTCATGTTTCTTCAACTTCCTTGATGCATAAGATATCACTCCTCCATCCTTCATTAGCACATCTCCCAACCCTTGCTTCGAGGCATCCGTGCAGACCATGAAGTCCTTTTCCATATCTGACACTCGTAGAATTGGCACACTGGTTAGTAACCTCTTAAGCTCAATGAATGCACTATCACATTCTTCTTTCCATTCATACCTGACCCCCTTGCATTGCAAAGTGGTGATGGGTTTTGCTATTTTTGAGAATCCTTCTACAAATCTCCGATAATAACCTACTAGTCCCATGAAGCTTCTCACCTCATGGGCCTTTTTCGGCACTGGCGACTCCATAATGGCCTTTACCTTTTCTGGGTCCACAAAGATTCCTTCGCCGGAAATGATATGACCTAAATAGTGGATCTCTTTCTGAAAGAAGGAACACTTCGACAGCTTCCCATACAATTTGTTCTCTCTAAGGTAGGACAACACTATTATCAAGTGTTCCTCATGTTCTCTTTCATTCTTGGAATAGATGAGAATGTCATCTAGAAATACTTGTACAAAACGGTCTAAGTACTTTCGGAATACGACGTTCATGAGGCTCATGAATATTGTTGGCACATTGGTCAATCCGAAAGGAACTACAACAAACTCGTAATGTCCAAACCGAGTTCGAAAGGCAGTTTTTGGGATATCACCTTCCTTAATCCTTAACTGATGATACCTAGATCACAAATCAATCTTTGAGAATACCGCTGCTCCTTTCATATGATCGAAGAGGCCATCTATTCGCGGAATCGGGTACCTATTTTTCACTATAGCATGGTTCAAGTCCTTGTAGTCTATACACAGTCATAAGGATCCATCCTTCTTCTTTACAAAAATTTACCGGTGTGCCCCAGGGTGAAACACTGGGCCTTATTAGCCCTAATTCCAGTAACTCTTTCAACTGCATTTGCAATTCACAAAGTTCCGTCGATGTCATCCGATACGGAGTCTTGGAGATTGGTTATGAACCAGGTTTTAGCTCAATAGTAAAATCAAGCTCCCTCTCAGGAGGTAACCATGGTAACTCGTTCGAGAAAACATCCTGAAATTCTGACAATACTGGGTATTGATCCAATGAGGGTCCCTTCCTTTCATTCACTACTTTCACTACATACAATCGACACCCTTGCCTCAAGCATCGCTTAAACTTCATAATTGATATAAAGCGTAACGACACTTTTCTTTGTACACCCTGGGTCTCTACTAGTCTTCCTCCATCGTCGACACAAGAACCCTCTTATGCAAAAAAATCTACCATGGCTCGGTGAGCCGCTAACCAATCCATTCCAATGATTAGGTCGTACGCCCCAAGAGTAGTGACGCATACCTTCAACCTGGTAGTACACACTCCCAGGTCTACTATACCATCATCAACCCTAGGTCCTACCACTTATTTTTCCCCTGAAGCCATCTCGACTTGTTTAAAGGCATCATGCTTGTAGGCTACCAACCCACTCTTTTCTAATGCAGACGGCGAAATGAAACTATTTGTAGCACCAGAATCAAATAAAATATTAACCTTGGTATGATTTAGCATACCTTTTGACTCCACCACCGTGGATTGATGTTCTGCCTGGCAATTATTAACCACTGTGTAAATCTAGTGGCTTCTACTTGCTCTTCCCATCGGGGCCTTTCCTTCTCTATGCACAATCTTGATTGTAACTCTGGGCAGTCACGCTTGTAACGGTGTCCTCCACGTCCCCACCAGGTAACACGGGATTGAACCTGCACACAGTTCTGTGATTGTCTTTGAAACGAGTTCCTTCCCTCAGAACCCCTGCCCCTACTATTTGTCCCCTGAGATGGTCGTGGACCTGTCTACGTTGTTGGCAATGAATGAGATGTTGCACTCGTTGCCATTGAAATCACTGCAGCTACCATCCTTGGTGCAACTTTGTTACCATTAATCTATTTAAGTATATGAGTTTATTTGTAAAGACTCGTGAGGGCGCATTGGTGTTAGTGCTCTTCTCAAGGCACTTCGCTTGGTTGGTGGTCTTGGGTTCAAAACCCATGGACCCTCTAATATTTTAATTAACTTTTAATGTAGTTTAACTCTACACTAAATTATAATTTAGGTTAATTTAGGGTAACCACTTAATTAACTTTTAAGTAATTTAATTAAATTAACCTAATTTAGGGTAACCACTTAATTAACTTTAAATTAATTTAATTAAATTAATCCTAAATTATCTTTAAATTAATTTAATTTGGGTTAATTATCTTTACACTAAAAAAAATATTTATACGAACACACAATTTATAAAAGATATATTTTTTTTTAAATAAATAATAGAAGAAAATCAAAATAATTTAAAAACAAGTGTGGGCACGCATGGATTCCACGTGCCCGCCTTGCTTCCTCCAGCGCCCCTCCCCTATCTTAACCCGAACCTTTTTCTCCGTAACCCTAATTCCTCTTTTCCTCATTGTTTCCTCTTGTGAGGTCTCTAGTTACCCGGTCGACCACGATGGCCTCTTCTCATGGCTTCTCCTCATCATTTGTTAGGCATTTGGTTTCTAGAGTTGGTTGTTGGCTTGTATTGTTTCTTGGTGAATGATTTGTGCGCTGGTGTTCGACACTTGTGCTTGGGTTAGTTTCAGATTTTCACAAAGGCTTCATCGTTGGCTCCTCCTCCTAACATTTTTCGCATAGTCGGTAAGATATTTCCTTATCAGTTCAAGATTTATACTTTCTTGCATAGTCCAGTGAAAGATTTTCTTCTGTATGGGTCGAAGAAACGTATGCTTTTGCATTTTGCAGTCCCAATGTTTGGTTTTATTTTTTTTTATTTTTATTTTCCCATACCTGGCGGAATTGCCTTTCCTCGAGGACAATGTGCCATCACAGCTGTGAATTAAACATGTTTGTTGTTGCATGCATCTGACCTGGATAATTTTTACCTGAATGGATTTCATTCGCAGGCTTCCAGAATTTAAATTTTGGTTTCTTCACATTTCCAGGTCGTTTCTTTTCTTTTGGAGGAAGAATTATATATATATATATATGTTTTTTATATTTTTTTATTATTATTTATTGTTTAATTGCAGTTTAATATAATATTCTAAATTATGAGTATGAATGGACCGACCATTTCCATTATCAATCGTGCAATCTAGTGATCTCCCGAAGCTTCTTTGCCATGCATGATGTCTTCAAGAAACTGCTTAACCTTTGTACCGTATTCATCCACATACTTGCTTCCCAGAAAATTTCTGAAGACATGAACATCCTCGTCTTTTCTCATCTCCTGTCTAAGGATTCCATTCTCTTTATAGAGTGAAACTGTGATTTTTAATCCAAAACCCAAGTGACATGACTGGAAAAATTTGTTACCTGCCAGGATTAATTCCACCATGAGGACAATTTGTTTTATAATATCCAAACTTTGTAGCTGCTTCTTTGGAGATTCATAGATATGAGGTTCTTTTCACCATGAGGAAGGGTGAGTAGGGAATAAATTAAGAAAATCCCTTGGTCTAGTGCCATACTAATCATATGAATATTATTCACCACCTCTCCATGATCCTGATCTTCCTGGAAGCTGCTACTCCTGTAGTATCAGGTCAGTATGGAACAACCAAGCATAGCGCATCTGCTCTATATTAGAGAGGTCGCAAGGTGAGAGAAAGGGCAGGGCGCTGTCGCTTCTAATAATATCTCATCCCAACATAATGGGGCATGGTTCATACCCTTAATCCACGACTTGTTCACTCAATAGTGGTGGTGTTGTTTCCAGGGTCTTGTTAGCACCAATGATTAGAAGAAAAATGCATGCCTTAGGGGATTCTTTGAGCCTTTAACAACAGTATGTATTTCCTTTGTTTTCACTCAAATAGACAGCGCACCAGGGGCATGTGTATCCATGGAAGCGTCTTATGTTTTAGGGCAGCACATTGATGCATATATCAAGTCCTTTTACTCTCCACATACAGGGTGAATTCAAGAGGGATATTACACCAGTAGTGGAGGTGTATTACTGTAGTGGAGGCGCATGAAGAAAGTGGGAGGAGTTCAGGAGGGGACAGATCCTCTGCTCCTGAACTGTTCGCCCAAGGCTCAGTTTGCGTGATAACACAACCACAGTCCGATTATCACTATCATAATAGTCAATCATTTAAAAAAAAAAAAATTGTGATCAAAACTATCTTAAATCCAGTTCCGTGGAACTCTAATGGGAATTTCCTAGCTCATTCATTATATTTAACTTTGAAGTAGATATCTTGAAAAACAAAAGAGGTGTATGTGTGTGCAAATGCTTCTATCCATGCATATGAATATTGATGGTGTTTTAGAAATTAGATATATTGGTATCCAAACAAATACATTTCATTGAAAAACAACATCCTAAAGAATAAATAAATAAAAAAGAATACCTGCAAATAAGGTCCTTCCTCACATTCATTTTCCTCAAGACAATATTCATGCATTACCCAATCAGTTCGTCACCGTGTGGAGACCGGCCTCTATAGAAAACTAGTGTCTTTTTTTATTCCTATTGTGCTTTCCGGAGAGTAAACTTTATGATCCCTGCCCATGGATTTTCAATACCCAGCTTCAGTAGCCCTATTAGTGCATGAACCATTGGGGTACTTCCTATCACGAGGACTAAATAAATACCACTCCATGTCAGTGCTCAGTAGGAAGGATTTCTCAGGAAAGTCCCAGGGCTCGCATCTGTAAAGGTCGACCTCGGGAATATCCTCGATCTTTGATGCTTCGAGGCCATTTTTCAGTTTTCCCTTGAGATAGTTGAAGATAAGTTCCTCATCCATGGGATGGAACCTGAAACCTAACGGTAATGCAAACGTCTCCATGGACGAGGGAAGGGGCGTCGTTAATCCTCTCTTACAACTCTTAAACCATCTATCAAGCCTTGCAGGTGAAGCCAAATTCCAATCCCTCGTATTCACACAAACAAACACATGACCAATCCGTCGTCCCACCTTGGATCTCTGCTCTTCTACTCTTCTGTTCTCATCGAGTGTAGTGAGTGGTTTTATTTATAAATGTTATTGGTTAGATCTTACCCACCTGGAATCTGGGTTGGGTTACCTAAGACTGGAAAGCCCTAGAAAATCTCTTAGAAAATATCGCAGTACAATTCCTTCATCTCCAAGATTTCTATTGGCTCGTATGGTTGTTTGGGCAGATCCTTAGTTCAACGTGGCTTTGTCTTTGCTTCATGACAGTCATTTACTTGAAGTTGTTAACTATTTTATTACAGTGACATTCATGTGTTGAGGTGTTCTTCCACATTAATACTCCACCCTTCTCATCACTTGTTGGCTTTATGGTTTTTGCAATCAAAATGTGCGAGAGTGTGAAGGGCTTTTGTACTTCCTTAGGTTTTAGGGTTTTCAGTGGGTTCTTCAGGGTTTAGCATTTTGTTTCGCAGTCTTGTTTCTAGAAGTTGTAGGATTTATATCTAGATTTGATTAGAGGTCTAAGGGCTTTGCTGACTTTAGAGGTTTCCAGTCTTCTTAGGGTATGGTTATATTTTATTCTGCACATGTTCGTGTTTAATCGTGTACTTAATTTTGCAGAAAAGGTTCCAGCGAATGAATACTATGGGTAGGAATGAACGCTTGTGCGGAAAAAGAGTGAAACAAATCGGGACGCACGCTAGTTGTTCTCACACGGGTGCTGCATGGATGGCTTATTATTTTTAGAATTATTGAGGTTTCATTAGCAACAGTTTTTAGCATTATTTTTATGGTTATTGTGAAAGGCGTTTTAGAGATTGAACTCTGCTAAAGTTTAAATTTTAAAATCTTATTTAATAAGTTGTTAGAAATCTAAATTGTTGAAGAAATATATCAAGAAAAAAAAGAAATACAAAATTCTTAGTTTCCTAAAGTGAATAGTGAAATTTTACTGAAGGTATAAAATACAAAATATAATTCATTTCAGAAAAATATGCATGACTAACAATTATAGGATGTGTAATGCAATATTCTTTTTCAATTCATTTTGTTTATTTATATTTAGATTTGTTTATCTATTATCAAAATAATAGTGCATTTGGTTTGCAGGTTATGTGGGACTGGAGCTAGAGCTTGGAGTTGGGAACTTGGCCCATAGGCCCAGATTTCAAACTAAGACGGTCTGATACCAAATGTAAGGGCTGAATACATTAAACAACCATTTATTTTAAACATAGTAGTAAAATTCAAGAGTTTCCTTCATTTAGCACATTCACAATCAAATTTATCAATAATATTAAAATTAATTAAACATAATAAAAAAAACAATGCATAATTTTAAATAAATACCTGAACCTAATGCTAATAACCCTCTGTTGTCCAAATGCATTCTTGACCGTTGTTGCACCGTAAAACACTTCCCAAAACCTAGTTCCTCCCTACCAACTAGGTAACTTCCTAGCTCCAGGATATCATATGGATATCTTGGCCCCCGTGCCCAAAACCTCCAGCAACCCCGGTGCCTGACTTATACAATCCCACTCCAAAATTTCACTTCTCTTTGCAAATCCAGAGCTCCCCAAAATCCATCCCCAACCTCCCATAGAATGACCTCCCATCAACCTCCTTCTCCTCCATATTCCTCCTTCACCGACTCCCCCTGCCTCATTTACTCCCTACCTAACTCATTTATTACCTTCTTATCCTTTCCCGTTAATGCCCCTTATCCCCTTTATTTAATATCTTATCCCATGTAGTTAATATGTTATCCCTTATTGGGTACGTAACTTAATTTAATAATATAATTTATTATCCTCCTTTTATTTATTTACCTTATTAATTAATGAGTTAATTAATACTTAAATTAATCATTGACAATCATGAATAACTAACTAATAATAATTAATTAGTAAATGTTATTTTAAGAAACAATTATTGTTTAGCTAATCTTTTAGGACAATTAGATTACTAAATTAATTATAATTAATAATCTTATATGTTTATTTAAGAAGGGTCGTTACTTCATGCCGTGGAGCCGCTATTGTGCAAGTATAATGTTGCAGAGAATGATTGGGCTTCTCACACTGTAATCACTATATCTCCAAGTTAGGGCGCAAGATATCACTGCGTTCTTTGGTATGCTTGCATTGATTCCTTGAACGTTCACAATGAAAGCTAGACTCTGATTTGCAGAGGTGAATGCAAGAATGCTTGGCTGGACCGTTATCCTCACTCCGGAAGGTGCCTCCACTAGGGCTCTGTATGTGGAATGTGCCTCCAACGTTGGTTAATGTTCTTGGAAAATTGGTAGAAATATGCTCTCCACCCTTCACAACAACCATCATGGATGGATAATTAAGTTATGTAACTCCCATTCACCATACCTAGACGAGCAATGTCATAACTTTCATTTCAATGAACCAGCTACAGGTGCAGGCAATTCGTTCTGTGTATAACTTTTTACTATAGTTGCAACTGGAGACCTGAATGTATGAATAAGTCCATCGAAATTATTACTTTAATGGTCCAGCCTAAAACAAGTTATTCAAATTACATAGTAAAAAACCTGTCAAAGAAACCTCCAACATATAATTGCATGCATATGACTGCAATAGAGTTCAGGTGTATGTATCAATGTTAATTAATTAAATTAAAAATTTAGACGTACAAAAAATAATTTACTTCCACAAATTATCATAAATCTATACTAAGGATGTGTGCTCGTCTATTATTAATGACCCTTTCATATCTGTATAACTATACCAAGTAGATTAATCTACTTCTCGCCTAATCTCCTCCTGATATAAACAAGGAAAATACTATCATCTTTTACGTGGTGGAATTCATGAAGGTTCTGAGTTCATCTGCTTGATTTCTCTGTATCCAGACTGAAGGAATGATGGAAGAATACGAGGCATCACAAGGAGTGCTAAATATCCCGACGACCCCCTTTGCTCCAGCCAGGAAGCTTCCATCTCCACCTCCCTCGTCACAGACTACAATTTTTCCAGTCACTTTATTGCAATCTAATGAATTTTCCGAGCAATATCTGTGACTTTAGTTTTTACATATTAGGTGTCATGTCAGCTATAAATGGCATGCCTGATAAAGAAAAATCGTATCATCAACATGTCCAATCATGGATACCTGGATTGTTCTGAAGTAAAACCTGCAGAGACGCTTGGTGCATCTCCTCCACAAACTAGAGGATACCATGGTTTCTCCATTGAAAACGTATTGATTTCATTTCCCTGATCAGAAAATGATTAGCCATTTGAACTGAGCACATAAGAAAAATCTACAAATACCAACACAATGGAAATAATGACAAAATATCAATCAATGAATTTACCGAAAAAGTCTTATTGTTTCCCAGAACCAATTTGCCTTGGAATGTACGATCCATGGTACTTGCAGCTACTGTGAAATACCAAAGACCAGGGAGAAAAATTGGTAATCCTTCCCACAACGCCACAGTTTCCGGTAGAGTTGCAAGTCAGAATTCCCTTCTTCATTGCATGAAATGAACCAATGGCAATGCTACTGTTAAAGTAATCAAGAATATGAGCAGGCCCAAGCGAAAGAGAAACAATATCCACACCGTCATGGATGGCATCCTAGAATGCCGCAATAATATCTGCTTCCCAACAATAACCTCCCGAACAAATTTTGTACACTGCTAGCCTTGAACCTGCTACTCTACCCCGGGTATTTCCTTCTGCTAATCTGTAAAGACTAGCATTTCTCACAACATTTCTAGCTGCTATGGAGGCAGTGTGCATCCCGTGTCCATCCAAGTCTCTTGGAGACATGAACTCTTTCGATGGGTCTTCAATATCAACACCTTTGTAATAGATACACCCTCCTATAATTTTTCTGCGAGTCAGAACCCAATTAGTTATTTTTTTTCATTAATTCATTAGATGTTTTGTTTTTTTCTGTTCTTACAGAATTAGATAAATACAACCAACACATATATTGAACCAACCCTTTGGCCTAAAACAATTATGTTACGAGATTTTTTTCAAAACAATATAATGGATATCCCACAGAACCATATTATTACCTGTTGCAGGTGAAATTTGAGGATGAAGCAGTTTCGCATGTTCCTTTCCATTTTGAGGGAATAGGGCCCAATCCTGTATCCTTGAATCTTTCGGACTCGGGCCATATTCCTATATGTAGAAAAATTCTTTCATTGGCCAAAATTCATAGTAGTGCCAACATACAAAGTTCTGCAATAACCTGTATCGAACATTCCAATGATTATATCGCTTTCATACTGCATATTTCTTTCAGCGGATAGAGGTAAGCCTATGAAATCCCTTGATCGACTAGTGCGGAGAACCATTTTCCTGTTCTCAAAAATGGAAACAACACCATCCATATCACTTGGAAATAATGGAGTAAGCGTCAGTTGTAAGCACCAGTTGTGAGAGTTAGTTGTAGGCGTGTTAAGAGTCAGTTTTTAGTTAAGAGTCTAGTTGTCTTTGGTTTGCATGTAACCAACTCGGTCGAGTCTTTTCCTATATAAGGATGTAATATGTCTTCATTGAATAATACAGAAGTGAGCATAGCCTCACTGTGTTGTTTGTTTCACATATTTTATCTTGGTATCAGAGCCACAGGGAGAGGGCCTGGATAGTGCCTGGATAGCATGCATAAACGTTTTTGGAGGGCAAGCCATGAAGGTTATATTCCTTTTACATGCGTGGAGGTTTTATTGATAAATTTTGAAAGCACACCATGGATAGCGTGAGAAAGGTGCGAAATGTGAGAGAGGAATCGGCTGCAGCGTGAGCATACCTCCTTGTTGGAAAGCTTACGAATCATCCAAAAGCTGGTTTGGTTGAAGAGGGTCATGAGCAAATAGTGGAGTTTTTCCGTGAAGATCCTCCATTTCATGATTTGCGTGAGTTTAATTTGAGTTTAATTCAAAATTGGTATACACAGTTGAGCTACAAATCATGAAGATTATTTTTATTTGAAGTTTGCATGGTAATTGGAGTTTTGAAACACATGTTTGGTGATGAGTTTTGAATGCATGCGTGGTGAGTGAGCTTGAAGTTTGCATGCATAAGTGCTTTTTATTTTTGGAACATTTAAAAATAAGAAGTGCCACTACTTCTCTTATACATGCAAATAAGAAAAGAGAGTTATTCATTTTTTTTATTATAATTAAAGTGGATGCATGCATGTGTATTAAAACAAAAAAGGGAGGTTTCTTTTAAGGAACTTTTTTTTTTATATATAAAGTTATAAGTCTTTTAAATAGTGAAGTGGCTATTTAAAAAGTGGATATTTTAGATATTAAGATGCATGCATGATTTAAGTTGAGAACAGAGTTAGATTTGGACCACTGGATCCGAAGGCAGAGTGATGGACTGCTCAGCATAGGAGAAAACTCGACGGAAAGTTGCATATCCTTGGTATTTCACTTGCAGAAAATATCTTGCAGCAATGGCGAGTCTGCTTGCGGAGACCTATCTCAACGAAGCCAACAAGTTAGATGGTTCGAATTTCATTAACTCGAAATTCAAGACGCAGACGCTCATGGAGGGATATGGTGTCTGAAACATTGCAAAGGGAACTGAACTGAAACCTGATGCGGCTGCAGGTGCAACAATAGTACAGATCCAAGATTAGGAGAAGCGCGAAAACAAGACGCTACAACTATTGTTGCAACATGGACAACTCTTAAAGAATTGTATGAAACTAGCAACACAAATCGCATTTTGATCCTGAAAACTAAATTGCTAGGCATTAATATGGATGGAAATGAATCTGTTAGTTCATTTTTGGGTCTCATTAAAGAGGTGAAAGACAAGCTAGTAAATATAGGGGAAACTATTTCCAACACTGATCTAGTAACTATTACCTTAAATGGTATGCTAGAAGATTATCATATGTTCATAACAAGTCTTACAGCAAGGGAGAAACCTCCTACGTTTGAAGAACTGACATGTATTTTGTTGCAAGAGGAAGAGAGGCCTGGGAATCTGAAGCCTCTGAGTAAAGCGTTGGCACTGTGGTCAAATAATAGATTTGTCAGAGGGAGATCAGGAGTAAGAGGCAGAGGAGGCAGTTCATGGCAGAGAGGTGGTTCATGGCAGAGAGGTAGTTCATGGCAGAGAAGACAATCTCCAAATCAAGGTATGCAATCTGACAGGAATGAGTCTAAGAGTTGTTTTTATTGTGGTCAACCTGGACATATGGTTAAAGACTGTCATAAGAAGAAAAGTGATGAGGCTAGGAATCAACCTAGAACACATTCAGGTCATTATGTAGAAAAATCTTCAAATCAAGATCTCAGATTATTTATTACTAGTGATGATATTGATGAAACCCCAAATTTTGACTCGGGGATCTTAGGTTGTTTGTGTCTAATGCTTCTTTATCTGCTGAAACGGATGATTCTGATGCCTAGTTTGTGGATTTTGGAGCATCAGTACATATGACTTGTAATAAAAATTGGTATGCTAATTTTAAAGAAACACATAATGGTGCCAACATGTATCTTGGAGATGATCATGCTCATCAGATCAAGGGATATGGAGACATTCCTGTGACATTGTCGAATGGTACTATTCGTCACATTCACAATGTGGTGTATGTGCCAGGAATAAAGAAAAAATTGATCTCTGTGTCCACCATTACAGATCAAAACTTGACG
>SNQJ01S0201385.1:0-11606 GCA_010110895.2 Picea sitchensis | reverse complement strand
TAAAAATAAATTACGAAAAACTTAGGAATATCATTCTTTTTAGAATAAAAGATTTAATCATTATATCTTGAGAGGGCGCATCCATTTCCATCCATTAAAAAGTTTTAGTCGACCGGATCAATGGCTCTCGCAATTTTGGAGCTCTAAAAGTTGTGTGAGGTTTAAATAAAAGAAAACAACAAAGTTACTTCGAGACTTCGTGATTCGGTAGTTTCAAACTCAAGGTATTTAAAGATCTAAAAACCCCGAAGTTGTGAAGCTCCAAAGTCATGGAGACATGTTCCCACGAAGATATTTGAAAATAAATCTACTAATGAGTCATAGGCCACCTATAAACCTTTATATGTGATAACATGTGGCACTCTTTTTTGGGCATCTTAGTCACATCATTCAAATGATTTTAGGTGACATGTGTCACTCACCTTTTTATGACACGTCATCAAAGGTGACATCATCACTGCCACATCACTCTAGAAGATTGTCCTTCGAGAGATAAATCAAAGAAAAAATTCAAAAAAGAATCGGAGTGCACAGAGCGTCGAAGTGTCGAAGCACCCGTGATCATGATAAATAAAACACTAAAAAAATTAATGAATTAAACAGGTTTAAATAGTCATGATTAATGACAAGTAATCACTCTTTGGATTCGGCCTTCAGGAGGTATCCATTGTTTTTCATTAAAAACTCTCGAATGTCGAACTGTCAAAGTACTCACTACACATACAAGCTCACAAAATCTCAAAGCTCCAAAGTTTTGGAGTCCCGATGTACTTAAAATAGGTTTGATTAATTACTCTGTGGATTCGGCCTTCAAGAGACATCCATTATTTTTCATTCAAAACTCCCAAATGTCGAAGTCCCAAAGTACTTAAAACTAAAAAATGACTTGAAACCATGATTAATTAAAATGAAAAGATAATTAATGGTTGATTAAATGCTCCATTAATTCGGACTTCAGGAGATATCCATTGTTTTTTATTCAAAACTCATGAATGTCAAACTACTAAGGTACATTGTCTTAATTATGATCATTAATAATACACCCAGATGGCTAGGGTTAAAGATTGGGAAATGTGTTGCGACCGTCAGGTAATAAATTTGATAGATTTTGGAATGATTACTTTGTCAATAGATTAATGCGAGGATAGTTAGATATTAATATTTCTGTAAATAAAGGAATTTCAAACTTCAAACCATTTTTCCATTAGCATCTGAAATTTTCGCATTCAGAATTATGAGCTCACCGGTTTTGCTTCTCACAGGAGGATTAACTTTATCTTTTGAAAATCATGGCATCGCGCAAAACATGAAAGAAGAAAGATTCATCATCCGAGGAATTAAACCCAAATGCAAATATACTTTCAGATACTATTGCTCAATTAAAAGATGTCATGAAATCTTGGAAGCAGGTTTATGACATTTTAGAGCAGGAAATTTCTCTCTATTTCGATGATTCAGTGGAAGAAGAGAATGAGAAACTTTTAGCTAAGCTAAGGCACGTGGCTAAGTCGGAACTACACATAGTTTTTTCTAGGCCGAAACTTATTCCTTACACTGATATGATAAGATGGGTCCTAGAACACATGGATATCCCAACAAGAACCATCTTCAGTCACCAAAAGACCATTGTCAGCTCTTTTCAACTTGAGGACATTCACGTAATGTACAAATTAACTCCTAAGCTCAAATATACTTATAATGCATCATTTATAATGAAATTTGAGGATGAGGAATGCACTAAATATGATAGAACTATCCACGATATAGTAAAATCCTTGTGGGGTAATCAAAATAAGTTCAAAACTGATACCCATGGTATATATTCTGCAACATCCTGTGATGCTCATATCTTGTACATTGCCATGATGCTGTATAGAATGTTTGGTAATAAAAATCATGCTCACGTTACCATAGAATGGGTTCCCATAATCCATGAGGTTGATGAGGGATATACTTTTGACTGGGGAAAAATGCTATCAGACAACTTAGTCAAGCAAATTGTGGAGTACAAGATTATGAAATATAAAGGAGAACATGGTCCTTTTTATATGTCTGCATATATTATGGATGCGATTTGTTTCAAGACTCCATTTCCTCTCATGAATTGTAGTTGGATTCTAACTATCACTGAGCCCATACATCATTCTAAGTTATGGAAGGTGTTATCACTCCAGGAAACTACTTAGGGCTGTAAACTAAGTATGCCTGGTAACTTAAGAATTGAATGTTTTTGTGTTTTGTGAATATGGATCAATGGGACAACTTAATACTGTTTATAATATTCAAACAAGGGCATGATAAACAAATAGACAGTGCTTTTAAGTATCGATTAATCAGCGAGTAACTTAAAGATGGATGGAGAACAAATTGTAACCAAACTAATGCATAGCAGGGTCCAAGATACAATTGACAGGTTTATCATCAGGTCATGAGCTGAACAATGGGACGACGGCCATTCAAAGCATAATAACCAACGATAAAATGCGGAAGGAAAATGGTGATAATCAATACTAAAGAAAGCTGTGTTGCAGTATTAGCATACCAAATTAAAGGCATACAAAAGTATTCTTCTATCCAAATCCAGACCTTCTCTTAGTCTTAGGAAATGTAGCTTTATAGCTTTTACAAGCTGTTCTCAGTTCCTAAAAATATGGATCTGTTTGCTAAAATAGAATCAAAACTAGTTTATGCAAAGAATGAGGATAAATCATCAAAGGTAAAGGGTGATCTTCGTAATGTATTGTATGTTCTAAGAGTTTGGTGAAGTGATGACTATACTTCCAAGGCTCCTCCATAAAGATTACAAATTCAAATTTGATGAACTGTTCTATTCATTCCTAATACGCTGCCTTCAAAAATATTAAGCCGACCAAGGCTCCTCTTTTGACTTGTCTTTCCCAAATAGCCTTTGGATTTGATGGAATAATCCACCTGTCTAATCCACAAGGTTTCATTTACTTTTAATTTAAAATTTCAAATCACGGGCGAAAATCGTAACATTAAAGGCGTTCTGGTGCTCCTGACTCCTGGAGTCAAAATTCCTGGGTGCATTAACGTTGAAAGCGGACAGATTTTCAAAATTGAATTTCTCAGTCATAAAAAATCCATTTTTTTCACATATGAATAGTCGTTCGACATCTACAAAGTCTCATATTTCCAATGGTGTTGTCAGATCTTAATTTGGGCTCAGGAAGGGATTGAAAAGTCTCCCTGCAATTTTAAGTGTCATTTTCCATTTGCAATTCAAAAATCATAGCTTGATCCTTTGTGAGCAGATTATGCGATATTATAGAGCTCAAAAGGGTTTGTTTGATCTTTATAACTTGGGAGTACAGCCTGCTGTGCATTTGCATTGAAGTAATCTTAACTTTCTCAGTGCCTCTTTGCTAAGCCCCATTAGGCTGCGGAAAGTATGCACTTTCCACCGCGCACCACTTTGTAGAAGACCCTCCTTAGCTGTTGAAAGCATGTATCTTTATTGTGCGCCACTTGGCTGATTTTAAGAACCCTTTAAGATTTGACTATTTCAATAGCATGGTGAAATAGTCCTCTCCTTAAATTTGTTGAAGTGGGCACTCCATAAGCGCACAATGAACTTTTGGCTCAGTTAGGCTGTGGAAAGTAAAAATGATATTTGCAAAAGAGACTTTACGTCAAATTTAAGTCAAACCCAAATCTAAAATTTACAGGCTAAAAGATATGATAGCGTTAGAGGAAATACCAAAATCAATGGTATGCTATCACAGTAAAACTCAAACGAAATGATGGTGCTATTTTTGGGAGTTAGCAGGAGGAAGATTCAAAGGACTGTTTTTATGAAATTTGTCATAATGTGGTGATCCCAATTCATGAATCTATTTATGGACAACCCCCCCCCAGAATTTCAGAACAAATCATTAGAAATTTAGGTGCTATTGTAGATTGGTATATTGAGGAAATCTTTCTTATATCAGAGTGCACCATTTTATAAATCTCTCATGCTCTCCCCATATTTTACGGGACAAATTGGTTTGTAGAAGTAGCTTATCAAATAGTTTCAGGAAGAGTAACTAAAGAATTGAAGGAGGCACAGAAAAGAGTTTATTGTACTTTCCCCATACTGAGGTTAAGTTAATATTTTCGTGCTCGATTTTGGAAACTCTAGGTGGAGAGCCGGCCTTAGAATATCAAATTGGTTGACATTGAGTACAAAAGGCATGATCCTTATAGGGTGGTTGAAAATCATTTAGCTAAACTCAATATGAAAATATATATCCATGAATATTCCCCTATAGATGAAATTTTTGAATGAGTAAGATCATGATGAAGTTGTAGAAAGATTTAAAATTTTCCTCAAGATCCTTGGTCAGGCTTCCTCGGCTTTTAAGAAGGAAACCGAAGGAACATTCTACCCAAAGTATTTTAGGGAGAACAAAGACTTAACCAAAATTCACAGGTGACAGAATCAACAGAGACCAAGTAACATAGCTTTCCTAAAGACAAAGTTAAGGAAGTGGAAAAGAATGCAAATACATTGTCTAAAGAAGAAATAATTATAGGTATATCGATGCAGGAGATAAAATGAGCTAAAATTGTAACATTATTTTGGAAACTTTTATGGAAAAGGGGCATGCTTTTCCTTTGTTATGGCCAAACATAGAAAATTCAGTGAAAAATGTCACAAATCCAAAATGATCTTGGAGTTATTCTCCCATTACCATCATTAATACTCTAGAAACAAGTTTTGGAGTTAAGCGTTGGAGAGGTTATCAGTATGATGACTGACACCTATTGGTTTTGAATATGTTTCTTCATCAAATTTATTTTCAACAAGAAGAAAGGAAGGATATCATAAGAAGTGAAGCTTGACATAAGGAAGGTATAACCAAAATAATAAATATATATAGATGGATGAGACCAGTATTCTGAATTTGCAAAGAAGTTCTTGAGACTCATTTGGAGCCTTTGCAACTTCCAACGAGTGGTCGGTGGATAATCTCATAAAGAAGTTGGACCAAAATAATCTTCTGATTGAACAATTGCATAATGATATGCAACAAATGGAAGTGATTTCTAGAGATAAAATCAATTTTGATATGGATCAAATCAGACAGGTTTTTGAGCAACAAATTAAGAAGTTAGAAGATAAATTAAAGTAATTCTTCAAAATCAACACTTGAGTAATAACATGTTTTCCCAATGAGATGGTTTAATAGAGCAGTTGTAGACCTGAATAAGCTTATTCGAGAGTACATGAATGGATATTTTTTGCATTCAAGAAGAAGGCATTAGAGGTAAATGAAAAGTTGAAAATTGTCCAACAAGATATGTATGAAAATATAGATATTAGTCAAACACATTATCAAGTGATCAATAATTCTTTGAAGAATATTTATGAAAATGAGAAGGAAGCCTGTACAGATAGGTCCAAATTCCAAGAATTCATAATATGGAGAAAAAAACTCAATGTACCTAGGAATGCTCATTTTTTCATAATTTGAGTAGATAAAGGGAGAAATGGATTTAAAGGTATGGGAAACTAATCTTGAAGAAATTAAGAGACTATCTGGAGAGGAAAAATAGGCTTGTCTTAATGCTCTTTCAACTATAGATATGGAAATGATAGAGATTTATGTAAGTGGTATCCATGATACACTTGGACAAATTGAGATCGAAAAGAGCAAAGAGAGTCTAAAGAAAAGTAGAGAGAATGTGAAAAATGATATCCAATAGGTAAATCAAGTTGATTTGTGGATGGTAAATGATCTGCTAGTGAAACCAAACTTACAACATCATATTACACAACAAGAAGTTGTGAAAATTCAGGAGAAATTACCATTGGTACACAAAAAGTCCTTCTCATTTGAGTTAAATGCAAATGTCAAACCTTCCAATTTTGTTGTTGCATTAATGGAACTATATTCCCAATTCAAGAATCAGAAAAAACCAGTACATCTGCCAACAAATAGAGAGAAAGTGAAGTGCCAACAAGAAAAAAGAAATCTCAGCAAAATCTAAAAATATCTCCATTGTATCTTTTAGTTTTAATTATTGTGCATTCTTATTACTAAGATGAAGAATGTAAGGAATGTCTAACTACTTTTGGTTAAGACATTTTTGTATAAATCAATATATCATAGATCTATTCCAGGCTTCTTATTTCCGAATGTAAAAGATAACTTTGAATATCAATTGAAATAGAGCCGAGGAGATTCTCGTCATTTCCTTGAGTTATGTTTTTTTCTTTGTATTTCCATTTTCTAATCATATTTTCTTCACTCAATGGCTCTTGAAGATTGAAAGACTACAATTTAATAATACATCCATTGTGGTATATATATTGGAAGTTTGTTCAACTACATTTTTTCCTCTATTGTCTTGTAGGTAAACTAAGACATGTATCTGTGTGAGTTTCCTCATTTTTAAATCATCTATCAGCTCCTTCTTTATAATTATTCTACTATGGATAAGGTAAGATTTATTTGTATTTAATACCTTACTTTATTTTAGCAGACTTTGTTAATCAATTCAACTTTTCATAAGATCAAAATTTAAAAGACTGAGAAATGAAGAGATATTGCCTCTGTGTTTCTAATCATTAAAATTCATTTGAAGTTGCATCTTAAAACTGAAGGTATAAAATCATTACAAAAACAATTCTCTTAAAACTTTGGATGCCTAACATTATTCTACAAGATTATAATCAATCTCAGGAACAACGAAATATTAATATTGGATGTCTTGTTGAAGAAATTGCAGCAGAAAATAATTGAAAATATAAAAAACAAGATAGCGAGTCATTCAACATGACACAAAGTTTACATGATAAAATTATAATAATGATCAAAGGAAGCATCATGAACTAGCGATATCCAATATTCTTATTTCTTAGAGATAAATATTTCAACAATGGGATCACAAAGCTTGTCCATTTTCCTTTAGGGAAAACTTTCTAATTTGCCTCTCATGGCTACATAAATATATATACCATCTTCAACATAACTACCAACATTATGTGAACTACCACCAGTTCAAGAACCACCATCGTTACATGAAATACCACCATTCACTGGTTTTGATTTCTTGTCACAATTTCAACAAGATCCTTCAATAAATTGATATCCTTGACCTTCTCCTAGTAATAGAGACAAAGCCCTTACCAAAATATTAGATGAGTGACCTCAATAGTCTCAAACACGTATTCTTAAATAAATTGATATCCTTGACCTTCTCCTAGTAATAAACTAGGGACAAAGACCTTACCAAAATATTAGATCATTGACCTCAATAATCTCAAACACATATTCGTATCGTTGTATCATTCAGTTATTGATATTGTTATCGTTGTATCCTTTGGTCTTTGAGAGCATATCTCTAATCATTATAATATGAAAATGTATGAAGTTACTTAATCTAAAATTATTTAATGAATTTATAAACGAATATGAAAAACTAGTGTTCAAGAGTGGTCTAGTAGAGGATGACATAGTCAAATTGAATCTTATTTCTAAGAAGGCATTCCTAATCCTAAAAAAAATTCAACACTAGTAAACAAAAATTCTCATATTGAAGATATGTCTCTTGCAATGATTGCAAGACGTTATTGGTATAGAATATTTTTTGTATAGACAAAAGACGTTATTGGTATAGAGTATTTTTGTATAGACAAAATATCCCTGGAAAAAATTATTAAAAATAATTAAAGTTGAACCTTAAGATTGAGATTGTGAGTGTTTCTCAAGCAAGAGAAAGAGAAAAGGCACTTCTAATTTTAAATGAAATTTTCGTCTTAAAAAGTCTCGATAAATATAGTAAGCGTGAAAATAATCATGGGAGAAGAAAACCTTTCTCTCAAGATAAAGGAAATGAAAAAAGATTTTTCTTTTATAGGAAACCAAGGCACTTTGCAAGTGCTTGTCTTCCCAAATAAGCTTAGGGTAAGAGCATTATAAGGCAATGATGAATAATTTGGACAATATTGAGATTATATTCGTATTGATGAATAATTTGGACAATATTGGGATTAAGTGCTTTTCTTCAAAAATAATCTAGAAAAGATAAAATTCCTTCTAATGAAAAATAAACTAGAAAAGAATATCACATAGTTTCTGCCTTATCCAGTTCAGTTTTCACGGGGCCAAAAACTTGATTAGTAGACAGTGGTGCATCAAAGAACATGACAGGGTACAAAGCAATCCTCTCATATTTCAAGACAAAATATTTTGCATAGCAGGTTGAGCTTGGGGATGAAAAGTGTTACAAGATAGAGGGAGTAGGCTCTATCTCCTTCAGATTGGAATCTCAGGCTAGGCTTCATGTTGATGAAGTATTATATGTTCCAGGGCTCAAGAAGAATCTACTGTGAATTGCAACCCTTGAGGACAATGAATATTGGGTTATCTTCAAGGATAGGAAGGCACTATTGTGGGGTAAAGGTAGCAACTTGAGTACAACATAACCCATTGGGACTTGTAGAGGAGGACTGTACATCAGGACAAGATAGTCAGTTTGGGCATTGGCTCATGATGTGACTAGATATAGCAAGTTGTGGCACAGAAGACTTGGACATCTTCATTACAAAGCACTTCTAGATATGCAGAACATGGTATGTGGAATGCCCTTTATTTCCCTTAGTAAAAATGAAATTTGTAAAGGATGCATGCTAGGTAAAAATATAAAGAAAGAATTTCCTAGTAGTGACAGCAGAGCTCGGGGCATCTTAGATCTAGTTCATTATGATGTATGTGGTCCCATGTCATCTCCCTCAATAAGTGGTTGTTTGTATTACGTCATTTTTATTGATTATTACTCAAGAAAATGTTGGATTTATTTAGCTAAACCTAAAAGTGATACATTTGATCAATTCAAAGAGTATAAAGCCTTTATTGAAACGCAGATAGGGAAACACGTAAGAACCCTGAGAACAGACAATGGAGGAGAGTTTGAATCTCTACAGTTTGAGGATTTCTGCAAGGAAGCATGAATCAAGAGACAGTTGATTGTGCCATATAACCCTAAAAAAAATGGATTTGTTGAGAGGAAAAACACGACAGTTTGTGAGGAAGAAATGTTGAAAAGTCAACAAGAAATGTGTGTCTAATTTATTTTTCCCTTAAATAAATTGGACAATAAATATTAATCTATTCTCAATGAGCACTTGGAAATAGTTAACTAAAGTGGAAAATCAGTTAGCTATAGGAAATTCGAGTTCAAAGGTTGACTGGTGGAACATGCAAGTCAAATTAGTTGTAATTGAGTGATTCGAAGTTGTAACAGAGTTATATGTGTAGTTATGTGCGTTGTAAAGTAGTTTAACTCAGTTAAGTGAGTTAAGCTCAGTTGTACTAGTTGTAACTGAAATTACACTAGTGAGAGATCAGTGAATTAATTATTAATTAATTCACAATCAGTGGTCTCACGTGCAACTAAAGATTTACCACTATTAACTACATGCATGTCAGATCCAGTGGAGACCCAGTTGAGATAACAGGTGAAGGGGATAGTTTGACTATCAGTTGTGACTTTAGTGGGTGCACTCATGCAACCACACACACATTGGATGTGCCCGTGAGGAATGTGCAGCCTAGGCAAGAGGAATTGATTCATTGCAGGGATTTCCATTAGCAGGGATTGCGAAGAGGAGGAAGGTTGTCTGGAAGCAGTAAATTGGCACATGAATTTGTCAATTTTTGTATGACAGTGTGAGATGATTGTATATTGTACTAAGAGCTCTTGGATTAGAGTTTTGTATCAAATTGTTTCATGATCCATAATATATACATAATATATCATAGTGGGGTTTTTAGCTTTATGCTTTCTTGGTAAAACATCTGTGTTATGTGTGATTGATCTTTCTTCTTAATATTGCAATTGGCGATTGTGTTTTAAATTCTGCAAGAATATTTGTAGAAGTGATTATGTATTTAACAATGTCATATAATTGTTAGATCAGGAGAATCTAGGCAATACATAATTTGTATTAAAATTTCTACATGGTATCAGAGCGCAGAAGATTGCAAAAGTTGAGTTTGTGATTGGATAGAATTCCAATTTGCAGAAAGACTTTCTTGGTGCTACAGCTGATTCAAGATCAAAATGGATTTCAATGGCTTGAGGTTAGAGTATGCACTCGAGGGAAGCTCGAACTACATTTCTTGGAAGGACAGGATGGAGGAAGTACTCAAAGAGAATGGCATGAAGGAATTCATTGACAAAGATGGTCCTAAACCAAATGTTGCGGACACTGCAAATCTTGATGCATGGAAAAAGAAAGTGGCAAAGGCGAGAAGGATCCTGTTGGAGGGAGTAAGAGACCACATTGTCTCAAATCTCCAAGGGAAAGCTACACCATATGAAATGTGGAAGACTTTGACGGATCTATTCCAAAACAGCAGTGACCATAGGAAATTAGCACTCAAAGATCAACTCAGGAAGATCAAGATGGAGAAGGGTGACTCCATTCCAAAATATCTCACGAAGTTTGTCCAATGTTGGGATGAGTTGGGGAGTGTGGGAATAATAGTTGTTGATGATGATTTGGTGAGCTTGGCTCTCCTAGGACTTCCCAAAAATTGGCACAGTTATCAAGACTGTGCCAATGGAAGGAAAAAATTGCCAGATTGGGAATGACTATGGTTGGATTTGGTGTAGGAGGAGTTCACGTGGAACACCAAAGATGAATCTTCATAAAAGCATGATGATGATGAGGATTTTTCTTTGGCTTCCAAGGCAAGGAAAGGGAAGGGGAAGAAATTCCATTCAAAATCCGAGTCTAAAGGAAAGAAGATGGATTTGTCCAAAGTGAAGTGTTTTCACTGTCACAAACATGGGCATCTCGCTACTAATTGTCCACGGAAGAAGAAGAACAAGAAGGCTATTGGAGCAATAGCTGGTGAGGCCCTTGCCTTGTACTTTGAACTTGACTTCTCCTTGATCGCATGAATGGTGTCAAGTGCATTGGGATCAATGTGGTATTTGGATAGTGGCACTTCCTTACACATGATGGGAGATAAGGAGATTTTCAGTGAGTTGAAGGAGAGAGATCTCAAAATGCATATAGATATGGGTGATGATGGATGATACAGTGTGATTGACATTGGTACCATTACCTTTCAGAGTGAGTCAGGTAAACCTTTTCAATTGAAATATGTTATGCATGTTCTGAGTCTGAAGAAAAACTTGGTCTCAATTGCAATGTTGGAGGATAGAGGCTATGATGTTGTTTTCAGTGATGGAAAAGTATTCCTGCAACATAAAAAAATGGGTCAAGTCAAGAAGATATGGATTCAAGTTAAGAATATCTACAAGTTGGAGGTAGATGGTTGCGTTGCCATGATGGGCAAGGTAGAAAAAGTTGTGAGCCCGAATGAGGGAAAATTATGGCATAGGCGATTGGGCCATCTTCATCGTGGAGCCTTGAAAATCATGCAACAAATATCTACTGGAATTCCAGTGGGAACACTTGCTCAGTTAGATCAGTGCAATGGTTGCACCATGGGGAAGTATGTAAATTCCACCTTTCATGAAAAGGAGAACCATGCTTCGGTGATCCTGGAGAGAATTCACACAGACGTGTGTGGACCATTCTTGGTTGCTTCAACAACAAAACATAAGTATTATGTTATTTT
>SNQJ01S0201383.1:0-16871 GCA_010110895.2 Picea sitchensis | reverse complement strand
ATTGCAGTTGTTTTATACTAGCCGAATACCTCTGAAATTTGCTAGGCCATCAATGCATGCGAGTCATCGACACTTCTCACAAGTGTCATCACCTATTTTCAGAGTATGTTCACCATCATAATTTTCATATGCCATTATCAAACTGCCCCGGAGGGCGCTGCAGTTATCTACATCATCATATAGCTTCAGGAATTGTCTTACACATTTGAGTTACATGACACGAGCATGGGGCATGCCCACCTCGTTTGTATACAGTTTTTATTTTCCCACACCTAGAGAAAGGTTTGGGTCCCAAAGTTTCCCCTCTCTCTCCGACGGATTGCTCTTGTAGTTCCTATTAACACTCTTTCTTACAATGGTGCTCTCAATAGAATAAACATTGATTTATTTCGGCTATACGTATGCTCCTAACCTCACACATCACGGGGCATATGTTATCACTAAAATTTCGTCTGCAAATGGTCACAGAAATATAGCATCTCCAAACACCTATTAGTTCATTCATAGCCCCAAAAATACATTTCCAAAGGGAACAAAACTATACAATTGGTTATAAAATTGACATGCACTCAAAATCTAAAAGAAGCATGTGCACGTGCTCAAGTCAAAAACACAGGAAAAGCGCACATGCACCCGATGCGCGATTGTGTATGCAAAAATCCACGCACACCTGAGAATGGTGCAATTATGGTTCTTGTCAGCCCCTCACCCACTTCTCGTTCATCTCCCAAGTCGATTTGACCCTCAAATCTAAACTGAATCCAAGTGGGGGGCTGGTCAAATACCTAAGGGTGCCCTAAAGGGCCCCTTGTTCACACTAAAGACCAGTTGGATAATGCCTCAAATATTTTCTATAAAAAGAGGCCATGGGTGCACTATGAATTCAAGAATCTCATTGTATTGTTATGCTGCCTTTAATAGTAAGCGCAAGGAACCTATTTCCTTCTTGGATCATATTAGCATCATCTCATTAAGCTATTCACCTCACCTCTTAAGGGAATAAGCTTGGATTTCTTCACCATTTCCTTTCCATTTTATCATTTGTAAGAAGAGATATCACATAGGGGACTGAGGCACTCTTGGAGGAAGAGGGGATCTATAAGTCCCCCTTTTTTCTTTGGTGTTTGCCCACTAATACAATCTATCCATTGGTGGCATGAATATTGGTCAATTGTTTGATTAATTTTGGTTCTAATTTCCTTATGCATTGTAGTTTTGTTTCTGTAGTTGTTGTAGCTGGTTGTTTGTTTATCTCATGTGATTGAGTCATTTGAATCATACACTAACTTTTGTCATGTTCAAATTTGAATAGCTGGCGGACTTGTAGGTGTCCCTCTTTTCTCATTCAAGTGGAGAAAACGATACAACACCCACAGATTCATCTTCTTCTGCACACCCCTTTAGAAATCCGGTTGAAAAAAGTCGACCTAAGTTATCTTACCTCAGTTGGTGTAACCGCGAGGAGGAACACCACGAGGAAACCACATGTGAGGTAAGAAGAGTGTCGAGATAAGATCTTTGGTAGAGACCATAAGCTACTATCATTGTCCCTAGATTTTGCAGAGCCGGAAGATGTCCACAGATCATCAATACTAGGAACAAAATCGATGCTCCCAAGGGAAAATTTGATCCTCCCAACAATTCTTCTATCCCAAGCTCATCCTCGCACTCGTTACTCTTGTTGGGAGTTCACAAAGGTTCTGACGAGTTAAGGAAAAATTCTCCTCCCCTCTTCCAAATACAATATCTTGAACCGGTTTTCCAACATCAAAGTAGATCCAACCCTTTTGGACATGGTTTTCATCACTGAACAACAGATGCATCACGAAGCAATTCATTACAGGAAAATCTTCCGTTGTATCAAACTCTCGAAGAATTCAAAATGATTCGTCTATAAAAAAAGTGGGTGTACATAACTTTAGATACCCTATAAAAATCCCCCTTTTATATTTGTAAAGATTATGGATAAGATCAGCCATTGTTGCCTCATTGATGGTGGTTTGAGCCCCAAGAGATGTCGAAGATTATTATGGAAGAGCTAGGCTTGTCTTGTACAAATGAAAATGCTAGAAGCGTATATTCTATAATAGTCTACAACAAACAACCATGTGAGGATTAAAGATGTGACCTTAGTTTTGTCTTGGCTAAGATCACGAAATAAGGACAACCCTCAACATTCAATTGGTGATATACCGATGAGCAATTACTCAATCATCTTAGTAAGATATTGGAAAGCCTCAATGGGTGGATACCTCTCCCTTTGACGGGACACATTTATCAGTTCCTTGGAGACGAAAAAACATTATAGTCCTTAGAGAGGAAGGATATCATCTTACATAGAGAGTGTCCATGACCTAGCATTAAACAATATTGAAAGGGACCTAGGAATGTGTATTCCATCTTTGTCGAGGAATATAATAATTCCATGGAACAAATCGATTTAGATGGTGGTATGTGGCACATCACGCCTGATGGTTCATGCTCTAATGAAGGTAATATAGCTAGCATTATCTTGATTTCTCTTGTAAGAAAAAATCCATAGCACTAACTAAGGTTGGAATTTCTTGCACTAACAATAATCCAGCGGATTCAAAGCTTTATTATTAGGCATTGAGAGCACCCTTAATATTGGTTGTGGCCACATTTCAATTTTCGGAAATTCTGATCTTGTTGTGAATGTTAATGCCGTGGAAATTGACTCTCTAATAACAAGTTGATGGCTTGATACATAAAAGCGTTTGGGTGCTTATCTCGAACCTTTATCTTTCAGCTATCACTCATGTTAAGAGGGAGTTAAACTCAATGGTTGATCGGTTAGCTATTTTTTTGTAGCCTCTCCTAATGGAAGCGGCTACGCCACGAACGATTGTACTCCAATCTCGTATCGTCCATATATCTCTGACAATATAGAATCATGGTATGTCTTCCCTAGCGATGAGAGTATTTGTGCTTACATTCAAAATGAACCTTTTAAGCATAAAATTATATCCATAGAAGATAACAAGATTCCCAAAGGCTTGACTCCTCTAGAGATTCATTTTATTTGATGATGTAGGCAACAAGGAGAAAGAGAATAAAAAAGGAAGATTGGGTGAAACCATCTCCTTTAACATCGGAGTTCCGAGACTCAAAGAATGTTAAAATGGGTGCCAAATGTTCAGATGAAGAAAAAAAATGAAGTTCACTAAGATGCTTGGAGAACAAACGTAATGTTTTGCTTGAGTATTATAAGGAATCTTGAACATCCCAGTCTTATACAACATGCCATCCCATTAAAGAGGAAATATAAAAGCTTGACTAGGCAAAACAAAGACCCTATCAACCCTAACGCTAGAAGAAACTATTGAAAGGAGTTGGAAAAACTCTTGAAGGTTGGGATCATCTTTCGAGTCAAGTATTATGAATGGGTTTAAAATTTGGTTCATGTTAATAAAACAACTGGTCAGATCAGACTATTCGTAGATTTTCATGCACTGAATTGGGCTAGTACAAAAGATCACTTTCCTCTCCCCTAACATGGAAATGATTTTGTAGCAAGTTGTAGGGTCATAAATGATGTCCTTACTTGATGGTTTTTCCGGTTGTAATCAAATTAAGTTAAAAAGGGCATATAAATATAAAACCATCTCTATTACTCATTGGGGTACCTTTGCTTATGAGCATATACCTTTTGAAGCATCTAATGGAGGTGCCACCTTTCAAAGATCTATGAAAATAGCTTCTGGTGATTTGATCGGTAAGATCATTCATATCTACCTTGACGACTTAACCGTGTAATCTAAAATCTGATTAGATCACTTTGGTCATCTAAGAAAATTTCTCATGCAACGTGGGAAAATTGGCATTTCTCTAAATCCTTCAAGTCCATTTTTGGTGTTACTAAGGGCAAGCTCCTTGGACACATGGTCTCGATGGGGAATAAGAATTGATCACGAAAGAATTACTGCTATCCTTAATGCACTTTGCTCCCACTTCAAGGAAGGAGGTTCAAGATTTTATGGGGGGGTTATTAACTTTGTCTGTAGGTTTGTTCAAGATTTTGTTGTGGTGGTCAAGCCAATTCATAATCTTTTTAAGAAAGATCATTCTTTTTCTTGAATGAGATGATGTTGAAAATTCTTTTGAAGGGATTAAGAAAGCAATTAGTTCCGCATTGGTTTTGGTGAAGCCATATTTTGAGAAGGAATTCGCGATATATACTAATGCCATGGAGGAGGCAATTTCTGTTGTCCTCATACAAAATGATGACCAATAAAAACCAATGAAACACATGTGAGTCAAAGTTTGTTCGATGATGAATTTAAATATTCTTTTATTGAAAACATGCTTTCTCTCTTGTTAAAGTTGTTGAAAAGTTTGCCACTTCATCTTAGGTAAGCATATGTTGTTAAAGGTCCCTTTACCTGCTGTCATGTTTTTTCTCTCACAAACTTATGTTTCAGCGAAGCTTGCACATTGGCTTGCCAAGATCGGGGAGCATGATTTGAATGTCGTGACTTCTACCACTATCAAGGGAAGTGACCTATCCCTTCACTTGGCTCATCATGCTAAGAATGTTGAATAAATTGATGAAGAAGATAGTTCCCTTCCAACTCTCTTTTACATTGACGAACAGATCCTCCCTGTGTCTGAACATCCTTGAATTTACCAAATTTGGTTTATTTACAAAACCAAATATGTCCGAACAACTTAGACACTCATCAAAGAAAAAGGATTTGTCTCAAATATGTTAGATACGTCATTATAGGATACTTATTATTTCGACGATCTGTTGATGGTGTGCTGCCCGTTATTCTTGTGTGAAGACACACATAAATTGATACCGAAAAGAATCTCATGGTACTTCAAGTTCTGTCATTCACGTAGGGGGCATTTTTCTGCAAAAACCATTGCTTTCAAGATTATTAGAAAAGGATATCATTGGCCTTCAATCTTTTCGACTCTTATGTTTTGAGATCTTGTGACAAGTGCCAAAATTTTGCTAGGAAAGAATGCCTTTGACCGTACCATTACAACTTGTCCTCCTAGACTTTCCCTTTCAAAGTGGGGATTGGATTTTATTGGTCCTATTAATCCCCTTTCTTTAGCTGGACAAGTTTTTATTTTGATAGCCAGAGACTATTTTACAAAATGGGTTGAGATTGTCCCACTTAAGCATTCAAAAGATGACTAGGTAATTTCTTTCCTTGAAAATAAACTTTTTCATTGTGCTTCCATTGAAGTTATTACGGAACAATGGTCCACCTTTCATTACGCTTCGTGACTCAATTTTAGCTAAATTGGGGGTTAATAATTTCACCTCATCAACTTATTATCCCCAAATAAATGGGAACGCTGAGTCTACCAACAAGAATCCGGTGAGAATCATCAAAAGGATCATCAAATATAAGCCTCGTCAATGGAACACTCTCCTCACTTACACCCTCTGGGAAGATCGAACTACTTGCAAGGTGAGCACTAGTTTCACTCCTTTTCCATCTTGTTTATGGTCAAGAATCTATTCTTCCTACTGAGCTAGATATTTCCTCCTTACGATTGATGTTACATACTGGATAATTAAATTCTTCTAATGTTTCAAAAAGGATAAATGTGCTACTAGCTTTGAAAGAGCAAAGGATGTTTGATTTGGATAACATTAAAGGGAGACAACAAGCTGTTAAGAAGTATTTCAACAAGAGTGTCAAGGCTGTCAAGTTTAAAGTTAATGAGAATGTATTGTTGTGGGATCTAGCTACGTTGATAGAGGAAGACATTCAAAATTTTAGAAATTGTGGTTGGGTCCTTTCAATATCGTTTTTGTCTTAGGTACCAATTCTTACATTCTAAAGATTTATAGAATTGGTTTTTCCTATGCTTGATGGTTCTCATGAGCGTACACGGAACCAACTTGAAAGCTCTACTTGTTGTTTGGTTTTATTATTTTATTAGTCTAGCTCTGCTTTCAGTTTTCACTAATTTTCTTTTATGCTTACAATAGTTTGATTTCTACTATCAGTTTTAAAAATTTCCTATAAACTTACATTTAAATCACTTTATTTACAACTGATTTCAATTTTAAATTTTATTATGTTAAATTCTTATTTCTTTGTCATCTTTTAATTGATTTAGATTCGAGGGAATAAGATTTTGAATCGGATTACATACAATGACACTCCTACAATATATTGTTAGTCAATAACAATCAAGCTTACATGGTTGTTACGATGTTTCCCCTAAAGACACACTTGAATTTGTTATCTACCATTGTTGTTTTATAAAGAATTGGTTATCTCCAACTTCTTCTTTCCATTTCTTCATCCATTTGAGAAATAAAGAAGGTCAAATGAGTATTCTCATGAAGTAGGTTGGTTCTAGTTGAATGATTATCCAGCTGAGATAAACCCCTCATACCCAACATTTTTCATGAGTTATTCCCAAATTCCAGTCAATTTTCCATTAAATCCGCTCACCACTTCCCACAGTGCATAATTATTAGGATTTATATCTTTAATTATTGTTCTTGATGCGTGAAACCATGAGTTACGGGTTCTAAGTCACGGTGAAAACAAATTTCCACAATTAGGTCACCGGTTTGTTGACAATTAAATCATAATGAGAGTTTTTGCACGCAAGTATTGCTAAAGCATATTAATTTTAAAGGCGATAATATATAATACTAGTGGAAGTTGGGACCCCCTTGTGAGTTGGATCAGACGGCAGCTTTTTGATGTTCTTCTTGTTCTTGGACCTTTGCTAGGGTTTTAGAATGATTGATGTCAATGTTGGTTCTATTCACGACAAATGGATGAGGGATAATACATGTTTGTTATCTTTCTCTAGACTCGAAGGACATGATGGATTATGATATATGTTGTTACCTTTCTATTTAGCCCTGGATTTATTACTTGTGACACCTACAAAAAATACATGTTAGTAACACCAAATAAAGGGCAATTGAAAGGAGATAAAGAAATATAAACAAAAATGAAGAGGAAGAAATTAGTCTATACTAACATGCTACACTTTATGCATTAAAAGGATCATTGTAAATCATAGCTAAAAAATAATAGCTATACGATTTATTGAGTTACATGGAAGTATAATTGATATACATTATTGTATAGTTGGAAATGTTAATATGTGATGTGGATGGCGCTCTTGGCAATTAAAGGGGTTGTTGGTTTCAATGCATGGTGCAATTGGATGAATTAATGGATTGAGGGCTGGCACCAAGGAATTGAATGAGTTTGAAGCGTGGAGGTAGTGCATTTGTGCATCCTCCTACTCATAGATGAAATTTCCACCACCCTAGTCGGGGTTATTATTAAAAGCTGTGTTTTTGATGGAGTCCAACTTTCAAGCGAGGAAAGAACAGCTCTGAGTCAAGCTCCGTTTAAGGTGATTTTGGTTACAGGTATGTCTTTCACCATCCATGAATCTTCTCTGGTTATGAAATATTTTTTGGCTCGGGGATGTATGGGTTTGTGCTTTCATTAAGTATTGCAACTATGTAAAATTTGGGATATTACACTACGGAATATGAATCATTGATGGGTTTCATTGCAATAATGGTTGAAGTCACAATGTTATTAGTCATTCTGAGTGTTAGCATCCATAAAGGCTCTTTGTCATCATTGCTGGTTTTAGTTGGAGGCTTTCATTTGGCCTAGATTGGTTGGCTTTCTCCAAGCATTTGTATCACCATACCCAATCTTTTGTTGTTATGTAGTTTACCGGTTTCGAGATATTTTGTGTCATTGTGCATTGTTTCTCTTGGGTATGGGTTGTTCATGCTATTGATGGTTGCGTAGTGGGTTATATTGATTTTTCTCAGCTCCATTTTATCTAAGCGTTGTTAGTTGGTTGATTAGAGTGCAGGGGTTATACCCTATGTGACGAACATCGTTCCTAAGGCAAAATGGATCCTTCTCCTCTGTTCATAGTCTCTCTATCAACACGGAATTGTCTCACCACATGCTTGAGAAATCATTGTTGGGATATACTCTTTGTGTGCACCATTGGTCTAGGAGGTTCTCACATGATGATGGAGTCAAACTCAGTCTCTGTGTTAGTTTTCTTGAGAAAAACCCTTATTTTCTCAAGCGGGGTTTTGTCAGAGGGTATGCGACCTGTCAATTATCATTGATTGTTGTTTTGAGTTGTTGGAGTAGTATCAGGTATTTAGTTCAGCTCGTGTTGGTGATATGTTGACATTGGTGTTGGTTTTAGTAATTAGTTACTACATGGGTTATTATGAAAATCTAATTGATAAGTTCAACATTAAGAAATTGGTTGATTGAGAATGGGGTTGATACACAGTCAATGTCTTTTTTCACTAAAGATTATTTTCAGAAATTTAACTTCGGCATTAGTTTAATGATTAATACAGTGATGATTCTGCATTGATGTGTGGGTATGTGTGGCTTTCCTACATCATGAGTAAATGATTACTGTGACTATGTGGTTTTAATGGCTAAATGGTTATTGCAATCATGATGATTATGGAATTTCCATCCATTGTATATGTTATGGTTATTTGGTTGTGCCATCAGAGAGGGTCACATATTTTTAAATATGGTTTGTTGCAATTTGCTCAATTTTTGTTATGAATCGAGGGCATATTATTGTTACCCTCATTATATTGATTGATAATGACATCTGGTATGTTTAAATTCAGAGTGGTTGAACCCTTATAGTCACATTAATACTTTGTGTTTTGTCGATTGGTTTGTGTATTCCGAGCACATTGTGAGTTTAAATGTTGATTGTTGTCTGTGTATTTAGGTGCTTAGGGTTCGAATCTTTGCATTTTAAATATGGATCGTTTTGTTTGATTGTCCACTATGTATGCTTAATGAATATCATACATTTTAACAGTGATAGGAACATGTGTTGTGGCAGTATGATCTCGTTACAATTGTAGATGGAATTGAGGAGTTAAATCAGGCATGCTTTATGTGTCTGTGTTGATGGAAGGTGGTTGATTTTGATACCGAACAAAGTGGAATTAAGTGATTGTTTATTCATTTTGGGACTATTTTAAAATATTAATTGGATAAATAGAAGAATTATAACTATTCTCTGAGGGTTGTTGTGATGCATACATCTTGTTTGATGATGTTGTATTCTGATTGATTAGAGCAGTGAACAAGTTAATACACAAAATTGTTTTAATTTCACACAGTAGTAGTTCTTTTGACAAAGTGATCATTTTGGTTGGTGTTGGATCTTTTTCATTGATATGGAATGATTTTATGGATGAATTAATTAATTTTATGAACAATGCAATGTTTTCCCTTCCCGACGATTTCTCTTTTAGCTAATTACAACCCCTCACCTTCCCACATTCATTTTCACTTACATGTTCATTTAATTACCGTCCAAGAAGAATTCTATATTGAAGGTTTGAAGTCCACAGTTTCTTGGTTGGATGGCGTTAATTTTTGATTTACATTACAATTGATTGTTGATTGTCTTTGTGATAATGTGTTTCTTTTCCCCCTCATTTTATCATTTCTCGGTCAATACAAACCCCTCGCATATACCGGAACCCTTTTCTCACCCCCTCTCAAAAATTTAACATTAAATTTTTTTGTATGGATTGGATTGCATGGGTTTTGTATGTTGTTGAGCGATGTCTTTTTCATATTTTGAAAGAGTTGCCAAGTATGGTTGTTAAAGGAATTATTTTCTAATCAATTATACATACAAAGAATGAGCTATTCAAATAAAGGATGAAAACAGAGGCCTACTATACTTGTCAGGAAAATCACCTTTCTCACCTTCAAATGATTTTGATAAATCGGTGTCCTCCCATATGCAATGGAGGGACGATTGCTCTCATGTGATCAACGAATTAGAGCCCTAAAGGCTCCACAAAACCTAAGGCAAATTCAGGGAGTTTAAAAGGTGATAATAGTAATGAAGGAAAGATTGCCTCACAGACTAGAAAATATGGATTTTAAATTTTATTTATTTGTGTATTGATGAAACAGTTGACTTGAATTTTGGACAATGAGTTTTAGGATATATTGGTAATGTATTTTGAAAATGATTCCAAATATCATTGTGATAATTTTCAAATATGAATGTGATTATTGGAGTCACAAGGAGGGGTATTTTGCTTAATTAATTAGTTATGTTATGATTGTTAAGGCCAAAGGGGAGTCACAAGGGTCCCACCTACTAGTTTTTTTTTTTTTTTTTATTATGTTTTTTATTACTTTTCCCCCTTAACTATAAAGTTGGTTGATTTTTTAGTTATCTTAACTAATGAGGTGGTTCAATTACTTCAACCAATTATAATTTGCTTAAGGTGGGGAAATGGAGGAACAAGGGAGAATAGAGGGAGAAGCATATTAAAGGGTTTTCTCTTTGAGTTATGTTGAGATAGTTCCATTTCATTCATTCCTTAATAATTTATCACAAGCTAATTTTCTTTTATGATAGCGGGGTCTTATTGTGGACAACAATATTAAAGGACTGAATCAAATCATTCAGACACTCATTTTTCAAAGGTGTTGATCTATCTTTGATATTACGTGTAGATCTTTTATTACGTGAATTAGTTTTCCTTGGCCGACAAAGTCTATTGTCTGATTAGTTGGCAGCAATCTGTGGCAGGGTGATCCAACTTTTAGAGTTCAGTTTTTATTTTTACGTGAGGTCCTTTTATGTTCCATGGGGATGTCTAAGTTTGACTTTTGGTCCAAAATTTACGCATGATTTTGTAAAAGAATGAGTCTTTGGTGAATTGGAATAAAATAAAGGATTGCTTTTATGTCTCATCTGTCTTGATTATCATCTTGGTGTCCTTTCTTATGTTTCTACATTTATTTCAGCTTAAAAGCTGTTGTTATATTCAAAATCATATAAATGGTGAATTTCGACAAGCTTTTACTTATAAAAAGACTAGCCTAAGCGCGTAATCAATACTTGTGAGTTAGGATGTTATTTTTATAGCTATAAACATAGGGTGACATTCTCGTCTATTTCTCTTAATAAGAAGAATCTAAAATGTGAGTAAGATCATTTCATATCTTTTCCTCAACACACACCTCAAGTAGATGACTTGATTTCTTTCGAATAATTGGTTAACGAAACTGAGTTAGCCTCACAACCATGGTATGGACCTATTTTATATTTCTTGATCAATGGTGTGTGTCCATCGGATATGGATACTAAATCCAAATGAAAACTTTGTTTACAAGTTGTTCGATATGTTTTACAAGACCAAATCCTTTATAGAAGAAACCTTGATGGGGTTTTGTCACGATGTTTGACTCTTGATCAAGCCCAAATGGCACATGAACAATGCCATTATGGGGTTTGTTGAGGTCACTTTTAAGCCAAAACCACTGCGGCAAAATTTTTACATGTAGTTTACTTTTGGCCTTCACTCCACTAAGATGCCCATTTACTAGTTCAAAAATGTGAAGCTTTATAGCGGCCTTCTTGGAAGCAAAAGTTAGTTGACTTGACTCTTAGGCATATTGAAGTCCAAGTCCCTTTCGTAAGATGGGGCATGGACTTTATTGGATGTCTCATCTGTCTTGATTATCATCTTGGTGTCCTTTCTTATGTTTCTACATTTATTTCAGCAACTGTTATATTCAAAAAATCATATAAATAGTGAATTTCCAGCAAGCTTTTACTTATAAAAAAGACTAGCCTAAGCACTTGTAATCAATACTTGTGAGTTAGGATGTTATTTTTTATAGCTATAAACATAGGGTGACATTCTCGTCTATTTTTCTTTAGCCAAGAAGAATCTAAAAATGCTTGAGTAAGATCATTTCATATCTTTTCCTCAACACACCTCAAGTAGATGACTTGATTTCTTTCGAATAATTGGTTAACGAAACTGAGTTAGCCTCACAACCATGGTACGGACCTATCGTATATTTCCTGATCAATGGTGTGTGCCCACCGAACATGGATACTAAAGCCAAATGAACACTCCATTTACAAGTTGTCCGATATGTTTTACAAGACCAAATCCTTTACTGAAGAAACCTTGATGGGGTTTTGTCACGATGCTTGACTCCTGACCAAGCCCAAATGGCACTTGAACAATGCCATTCTGGGGTTTGTGGAAGTCACTTTTCAGCCAAAACCACTGCAGCAAAATTTTTACATGCAGGTTACTTTTGGCCTTCACTCCACAAAGATGCCCATTTACTAGTTCAAAAATGCGAAGCTTGCCAACGCTTCACTGGGAAGCAAAAGTTAGTTGACTTGACTCTTAGGCATATTGAAGTCCAAGTCCCTTTCGTAAGATGGGGCATGGACTTTATTGGGCCAGTTTCACCACCTTCCAACACTGGTCACGTATTCATCTTAATAGCTACAGACTACTTTACAAAGTGGGTTGAAGCAATCGCTCTTAGGAACACTACGAGTCAACAGGTGGTAGAATTCGTTGAACGTAACATTTTGTCCTGTTTTGGAACCCCTGCTAAGATATTAACTGATAATGGATTAGCTTTCATGTCTGATGTCATGCTCCACCTTGGTGTTACATATGGCATCCAAATTTTTTGATCTTCCACCTATTACCCCCAAGGTAATGGATTGGTTGAATCAACAAATAAAAATCTGATTCAGATCCTTAAGAGGACAGTCAAGGATAAAAAGTGTGATTGGCACACAAAGCTAAAATTTTCTTTATGGACTGATCGTATAACCCCTAAGACAACAATGGGTCAAAGTCCTTACACTCTGGTGTATGGATCCCTTGTTGTCCTCCCTGTTCACTTACAAATTCCAGCCTTGAGGTTGGCTATTGATGAGGCAGAAGATGATTTCCAACCATTACAACATCGTTTAGACACACTCGTCGAACTAGAAAAGGTAAGAAAGGATGCATTCCAACACCTCCAAAAGAAGCAAGACATTGTTAAACGTTCCTTCGATAAAAGAGCCACAATGGTAAATTACAAAGTAGGAGATGATGTCTTATTGTGGGACAAAGCACACGAGGCCCCATCCAAACATCGCAAGTTTGATTCTTTATGGTTGGGTCTTTACACAATCTATGAGGTCTTAGGGATAAATGCTTTTAGATTAAAAACCTTGGATGGTGAACCACTTCAATTCCCTATGAATGGTCATCACCTAAAGTTCTTTTACTTCTGAGAGGCCTCATCATCTTGTACATAAGTCACCATTTGTTCTTTTTATATTTGTATGTATTCATTGTTGTTGATTTTCCTTCTTGTATGTATTTGATGTTGCCTTTTCATGCTTGTATATATCCCCTTGGTTTCAATCTTGAGACTTTTTGCCCCTTGGTTTCAATCTTGAGCCTTTTTGCCTACTTGGTTTCAGTTTTGAGTCTTCTTGCTTATTAGGTTCCGATTTTGGAGTATAAACCCCTCTTTGATTATTTCCTTGGTTTGGTCTTTTTCATTTTAATGCCGTAGGTTGTCTTCTTTTTGGTTTGTCTAGTGTTCAATGGGAAAGGTACTGTTCTTATTTTTGGATGGTTGTTTGAAAAGAATGAACTCCTAGGATCCCTTTTATCATACTTGTCATTTTGGGAAACTCTATCTTAATGTCATCTTAAATAGGAGTAAACTTGATTGTTATTTAATAAAAGTCAACATGGAAAGTCTAAGGAGGTAGCATATCATTCTCTGGTGAAGCTGAAAACCATGATGGCATGATGGCTTACATAGCTATGTGATTGCAACTACACTTTACCTGACCACTTACAATCTGATTTTTCCAAGCAACAGTCGTTTTCCTACAAAGTTCCATCACTTGTGAGCACTTGATATTTCAACACCTATTGCCAAAGGTTTTTTATATCTCTTTACTCCCTTGTTTGACTGGTTTGCTTGCTAGTTTTCCTCCAGTGGGTCGTTGATTTCAAAAAATCCTCGTTTTCTTGTTTGTATGTCGAGAATCGAAGGCATGCATGAGACTTTGTGTTGAGCCAAGGTTCACCTTAAGCCTCGATTTTCACAGTTAAACCATAATCCGGGTGAGGGACCCGTGTCACTTAGGCCACATTGCTCAGCAAAACCCAGGTCATTATTCCCATTCTTCTATATTATGTGAATCTCAATATAAATTATGTTGTATATATTTACTGCACCACTTTCATTATTCCGTTATCCATAATGTGAAAAATTGTCCTTATACTATAGTTGAATCCCCCCCCCTCACCCACATCAGTCACTTTGAAAGTATGCATTTTCACTGAGTATTCTCGCCTATCACACGGGTGATCCCATTTTTCTACATGATTTGGAAGGCATTTCCCTTCGGCGCCAATAATTTTGACCCAAAAATCTTCTCTGGGATCAACATGGTGTTTTACACAGTCATGGCTCCACAAACGTCCCTTGGTGCTATGGTTCCAGTCCAAGACAGTGGCAGAGGTCATAGTTACTATGGCCTCGCCCTTGAAAGAGTATCAGTTGGCTACCTTTGGGGGGTTGTGATCCATCCCACATCATTTCATCCTCATTTCAAGACTGTTTGGTTCAGGTTTCATGAGCTAAGCACGCAGTTTACAAGAATTTTAACGTTGCCCCCCTTTCACCTGTCACTAGGCGGGTCTCTTGGGGACGGGGTACTTTGCAAAGTATAAGATTAAATATGATCAAAATTAAGGAAATAAAATGATTCCATATTGTAGGGATCAGGACAAGCTTTCCAACAGGCTATCATGAGCCTGATTCCGAGTCTGTATGACCCCGTATGGAGGACACAAAGTTAGCATCACTCGAATGGCCAAAACCAATAGTTGTAAATTCCTAGTCTAATTATGTTCATATTATTGTTTCAAAGGAAAATCAAACCTATACATGGTGTAGGGAAGTTCTATACCTTTCCAACAGTATATCTCGTGCTTGGTTCGACCCCCGGTTGGTAAGAACGAGCTTTCGCAAGTTCATGACCAATTTCAGACACCAAATTGGTTGCAGTGATTAGGGGTTTAAAAAATGTTGGTAAATAGTTTTAAATCAGAGATTCATAAATTTCACACTGTAATAGACTCAGATACCTTTCCAATGGCTCCTCATTTGCTTCATTCCAACCTTGGATGGCCCGGTTAGAGCTGTCACAAGTTGGCCAATTATTTCGGGCAAAGGGGGACAACCAACTCGCATGGAAGGGTTCCATGATAGTTAAAATAGCCACTAATGGCCCCAACACACAAATCTATGGCCACCTCATCGAAGAACTAGTCGATACCTTTCCGACGGTACTTCATTTGTCTCAATTGGATATCGTATGGCGATTTGGCGCCTTTTGCAAGATTGGGTGTCATGTGGGCCCACCAGCAAGTCAGGGGTTTTGGGCCGACAACTATTTCGGGATGAAATTGAGGGTTGAGATGGAAGTATTTCATATTGGTGATGACATATTATCGACGGTCTCGTTGAGACCTTTCCAACGACGTGCCCTGTGTCCAATTTCGACTCTGTCTCACTTGGAAACTTTTTGGGGCTAAGTCAACAACAACAAGGTCAAAGTCAAAGTCAAAGTCAAACTTTGACTTGCACAGTTTTCAAGGAATATTAAAAAATAATTGAAAAAAATTATAAAAAAAATTCAGAAATAATGGAAAATGGAGGAGAAGACATGCAGCCTCCTCATGCAATTTTGGGGATTTTTTTTTTTTTTAAATTGGAAAATACAAAACCCCCCCTCTTTAACCATTTTGGCATTTTGGCTAAAGGGAGGGGGATCTCTGTAATAGGTTTCCATGGCAGAAGAATAAGGTCTCCTGAAAGTAGGTGCAACTCTGCATTGGGCAGCCAACCAACACCATGCAACAGTCTTCAAACATTGAGCCAGGTGAACCCTCGTTCAGTCCCATTTCAATGGAAAAAAACCTGCTGGGTGTGGTGAAATGTGTGCATAGAAGAGTGTTATTTCCACCTTCGAGATGTTTATCTCAGTACTGGTTCAGATTTCATGTCATGTTTGTTGATTCAGGTTTTCTGGTTGTTGAAATCAATTAGTTTTGTGTGTGCAGAATATGCAAAGGGGAGGGGATTCGAACCCCTCTTGGGCACCAGGCCCAAGCCTCCATGGCCCCTTTAGATATTTAAATTTCTGATTTGGGCTGAAATTGCAGGCCTATGCATGGCCATTTACAGGGCCTGGGATTTGAAGCCCAACCCCCTCCCATTTCCTTTGCTCAGAAAGACCAAAAAATGGCCCAAAAATTCAAAGGGAGGGGAGGGGGTTTAAACCCATGACCTCCCGTTCCTAAAACTATAGGAAAAACCCACTTCGTGAATAAAATTTCAAAAATTAATTTTTGGGGGTGGTTGGCCACCTGTCCACCACCTGGGTGCCACCACCACAACCGATGCAACTCGGCCTCCACCTGCATGCACCAGACCTCGACCTCCTCTCCACCTCCTTCGGCCCTCTCCAAATCCCTCAACTCTGTCATACCTCCACCTCCCTCCTCCGCGCAGGCCCTACGCATAGGCCTCACCTCCTCCATTTCCCACCAACCCGCGCTCTCCTCTTCCTCCACCTTCACCATCCCTTTCCCTCCATTTCCCCATTCCCTCGCGCTCCTGCTAACTCTGCTCCCCAAAACCGCACGTTGAACCCTCCCCCTTCCATCTCCCTTCCCAGCACCTCCACCTCTCCACGCACCCTCCTCCCTAGCTCCCTCAGCCTCCACCACCACACTCCCTCCTCCGCGCAAGCCTACCCAACCCACTCCTCCGCACAAATCTCCGCCCAACCCCTGCCACCTCCTCACACCTCCTATCCCCGCAGCCTTGTTTGGGTTTCGCCTTGGTCGTATAGGCGACCAGGGGCACCATGCTCAAGGGGGGGGACGGGGGAGTTAAATTTTAAATTTAATTTCCGTTATATAGTTTTTAATGTATAGTTTAATTTATGTTTTAAAT